>JAGKTI010028885.1:0-12812 GCA_018397915.1 Birgus latro | reverse complement strand
GCTGTAGAAAAAATAAATAAATAAATCGAAGATTTTAAATCGTTTCGGTGATCCTCACAATGTTTCAAGCTTTCTGTTCATAAAAACCTAAGCTACCAGCTCTCTTTACGTGTCAGTCGACTTCATGTTATCCTTCATAAATGTGACATTTTCACCCTCACAACTGTCTTGTTAGTTTTGAATATAATATAATGTGTTTTACAATCAGCTTTGAGAACACTTGAGGAAGGTACATATAAAGCGTTTTCACCTAGAAATACGCTATTGCAGCCATCTTTAGATTAAATGAGATTGGACTTACCTCCAAAACGTATGCTATCACCTGGAACTATTTCACAATTTGCACTACTTCATGTCGTTGAAGTCACGGCTAAGTGGAAAAAAAGTCGACAAAAGTTAATAATACAGAATTCCGTCTCAAGAAAAATCGCAGTATTGAAAGATTTTGCCTAAGTAAATGTGGTTTTTGATGTAACAGAAACCCTAATATTGGGAACATTTTTTTTTTTTTTTTTTACCGGCACGTGGTTCGACTTAAATTTAAACTGCTTCTGCTGAAGAAAAAATAAATAAACCGAAGATTTTAAATCTTTTCGGTGTTCCTCACAATGTTTCAAGCCTTATTTTCATAAAACCCTAAGTTGCCAGCTCTCTTTACGTGTTAGTCGACTTCTTGTTATGCTTCATAAATGTGACATTTTTACCCTCACAAGTGTCTTCTTAGTTCTAAATACAATATAATGTGTTTTACAATCAACTTTGAGAACACTTGTGGAAGTTGCTTATTCAGCGTTTTCAACGAGAAAAACGCTTATTCAGGCATTATTTGATTAAAAGAGAATGGACCCATCTACAAAACGGATGCAATCAGACGGAACTATTTCACAATTTGCACTACTTCATATCCTTGAAGTCACGGCTATGTGGAAAAAAAAATCGACAAAAGTTAATAATACATAATTCCGTATGAAGAGAAATCACAGTACTGAAAGATTTTACCTAACGAAATGTGGTTTTTGATGTAACAGAAAAATTAATATTGTGAATATATATATATTTTTTTTATGCCACGAGGCTCGACCTAAATTTATACAGGTTCTGCTGAACAAAAAAATAAATAAATAAATAAATCGAAGATTTTAAATCGTTTCGGTGATCCTTACAATGGTTCAGGTTTTCTGCTCATAAAAACATTAGGTGAAAGCTCTCTTTGCGTGTCAGTCGACTTCTTGTTATCCTTTATAAATTAGACATTTTCACCCTCACAAGTTTCTTCTTAGTTCTGAATATAATATAATGTGTTTTACAATCAACTTTGAGAACACTTGAGGGAGTTGCATATTCAGCGTTTTCGCCTAGAAATACGCTTATTCAAGCATCATTTGATTAAAAGAGAATGGACCTACCTACAAAACGGATGGTATCAGCCGGAACTTTTTCGCAATTTGCACTACTTCATGTCCTTGGAATCATGGCTAAGGGGAAAATAAAAAACGACAAATCAAAATTACCTCTGATGTGGTTTTTGATGTAACAGAAACCTTGATATTTTTTTTTTTTATCCCCCTGAGGCTCGACTTAATTTTAAACTGCTTGTGCTGAAGGAAAAATAAAAATGATTAGACGATCCTTACAAAGTTTCAAGATTCTTGTTCTTAAAAACAAAAGGTGCCAGCTCTCTTTAGGTCTCAGTCGACTTCTTGTTATCCTTCATAAATGTGACATTTTCACTCTCACAACTGTCTTCTTAGTTGTGAATATAATATAATGTGTTTTACGATGAACTTTGAGAACACTTGAGGAAGTTACATATTCAGCGTTTTCGCCGAGAAATACGCTTATTTAGCCATCATTAGATTAAAGGAGATTGGACCTAGCTCCAAAACGTATGCTATCGGGTCTATTTCACAATTTGCACTACTTCATGTCCATGAAATCACGGCCAAGTGTAAAAAAAACAACAAAATTTAATAATAGAGAATTTCGTCGCTCACGAGAAATCACAGTACTGAGAGATTTTACCTAAGTAAATGTGGTTTTTGATGTAACAGAAACCATAATATTGTGATTTTTTTTTTTTTACCGGCACGAGGGTCGACTTAAATTTAAACAGGTTCTGCTGAAGAAAAAATAAATAAATCGAATATTTTAAATCGTTTCGGTGATCCTCACAATGTTTCAAGCTTTCTGTTCATAAAAATCTAAGGTGCCAGGTCTCTTTACGTGTCAGTCGACTTCTTGTTATGCTTCATAAATGTGACATGTTCACTCTCACAAGTGTCTTCATAGTTCTCAATCAACTTTGAGTACACTTTTGGAAGTTGCTTATTCAGCGTTTTCGCCGAGAAATACGCTTATTCAGGCATCATTTGATTAAAAGAGAATGGACCCATCTACAAAACGGATGCTATCAGCCGGAACTATTTCACAATTTGCACTACTTCATGTCCTTGAAGTCACGGCTAAGTGGGAAAAAAATCGACAAAAGTTAATAATACAAAATTCCGTCTTAAGAGAGATGACAGTATTGAATGATTTTACCTAAGGAAATATGGTTTTTGATGTAACAGAAACCTTAATATTATGAATATTTTTTTTTTTTTTGCCGGCACGAGGGTCGTTATAAATTTAAACAGCATCTGCTGTAGAAAAAATAAATAAATAAATCGATTTTAAATCGTTTCGGTGATACTCACAATGTTTCAATCTTTCTGTTCATAAAAACCTAAGCTACCAGCTCTCTTTACGTGTCAGTCGACATCTTGTTATCCTTCACAAATGTGACATTTTCACCCTCACAACTGTCTTCTTAGTTCTGAATATAATATAATGTGTTTTACAATCAACTTTGAGTACACTTGAGGAAGTTACATATTCAGCGTTTTCGCCGAGAAATACGCTTATTCATCCATCTTTAGATTAAATGAGATTGGACCTACCTCCAAAACGTATGCTATCAGCTGGAACTATTTCACAGTTTGCACTACTTCATGTCTTAGAAGTCACGGCTAAGTGGAAAAAAAAAATCGACCAAATTTAATAATACAGAATTCTGTCTCAAGAAAAACCACAGAATTGAAAGATTTTTCCTAAGAAAATGTGGTTATTGATGTAACAGAAACCTTAATATTCTGTTTTTTCTTTTTTTACCACCATGAGGCTCGACTTAAATTTAAACAGCTTCTGCTGAAAAAAAAAAATAAATCGAAGATTTTAAATCGTTTCGGTGATCCTTACAGTTTCAAGCTTTCTGTTCATAAAAAACCTTAGGTGCAAGCTATCTTTACGTGTTAGTCGACGTCTTGTTATCCTTCATAAGTGTGACATTTTCACCCCCACAAGTGTCTTCATTGCTTTGAATATAATATAAAGTGTTTTGCAATCAACTTTGAGAACACTTGAGAAATTTACATATTCAGCGTAATCACCGAGAAATACGCTTATTCAGTCATCATTAGATTAAAAGAGATTGGACCTATCTCCAAAAGGAATGCTATCAGCTGGAACTATTTCACAATTTGCACTACTTCATGTCCTTGAAGTCACTGTGAAGTAGAAAAGAATCGACAAAAGTTAATAATACAGAATTCCGTCTCAAGAGAAATCACAGTATTGAATGATTTTTCCTAAGGAACTGTGTTTTTTGATGTAACAGAAACCTGAATATTGTGAATATATATATATATTTTTTTACCGGCATGAGGCTATACTGAAATTTAAAAAGCTTCTGCTAAAGAAAAAAAAATAATAAATCGATTTTAAATCGTATCGGTGATCCTCACAATGTTTCAAGAATTCTGTTCATAAAAACCTATGTTGGTAGCTCTCTTTACGTGTCAGTCAACTTCCTGTTAACCTTCGTAAATGTGACATTTTCACCCTCACATGTGTCTTCTTAGTTCTGAAAATAATATAATGTGTTTTACAATCAAATTTGAGAACACTTGTGGAAGTTGCATATTCAGCGATTTCGCCGAGAAATACGCTTTTTCAGGCATCATTTCATTAAAAGAGAATTGACCTACCTACAAAACGGATGCTATCAGCCGGAACTTTTTCACAATTTGCAATACTTCTTGTCCTTGAAATCATGGCTAAGGGGAAATAAAATGACAAATCAGAAATTGGAAATCCAAAAATCCTTCTCAAGAGGAATCACATAATTGAAAGATTTTACTTAAGGAAATGTAGTTTTGGGTGTAACAGAAACCTTGATATTGTGATTTTTTTCCCCAAATGAGTGTCGACGTAATTTTTAAACTGCTTGTGCTGGAGAAAAAATAATTGTTTCGATGATCCTCACAATGTAGCAAGCATTATGTTCTTAAAAACATAAGGTGCCAGATCTCTTTACGTGTCAGTCGACTTTTTGTTATCCTTCATAAATGTGACATTTTCACCCTCGCAAGAGTCTTCTCAGTTCTGAATATAATATAATGTGTTTTACAATCAACTTTGAGAACACTTGCGGAAGTTGATTATTCAGCGTTTTCGCCGAGAATTACGCTTATTCAGGCATCGTTTGATGAAAAGAGAATGGACCCATCTACAAAACGGATGCTATCAGCCGGAATTATTTAACAATTTGCACTACTTCATGTCCTTGAAGTCACGGCTAAGTGAAAAAATATCGACGTAAGTTAATAATACAGAATTCCGTCTGATGAGAAATCACAGTATTCGAAGATTTTACTTAAAAAAAATGTGGTTTTTGATGTAACAGAAACCTTAATATTGTGTTTTTTTTTTTTTTTTTTACCGCCTCGAGCTCGACTTAATTTTAAACAGCTTCTGCTGAAGAAAAACAGTAAATAAATAGAAGATATTAAATCGTTTCTGTGATCCTCACAATCTTTCAAACTTTCTGTTCATAAAAACCTAAGGTGCCAGCTCTATGTATGTGTCAGTCGACTTAATGTTATCTTTCATAGATGTGACATGTTCACCCTCACAAGTGTCTTCTTAGTTCTGAATATAATATAATGTGTTTTTCAACCAACTTTGAGAACACTTGAGGAAGTTGCATATTCGGAGGTTTCACCGAGAAATACGCTTGTTCAGGCATCATTTGATTAAAAGAGTATGGACCTTCCTACAAACCCGAAGCTATCACCAGGAAGTTTTTCACAATTTGCACTACTTCTTGTCTTTGAAATCATGGCTAAGGGAAAAAAAAAAACAAATCACAAGTTGATAATCCAAAATTCCTTCTCAAGAGGATTCACAGAATTGAAAGATTTTACCTAAGGAAATGTGGTTTTTGATGAAACAGAAACCTTGATATTGTGATTTTTTTTTTTTTTTACACAAATGAGGCTCGACGTAATTTTAAACTGCTTGTGTTGGAGAAAAAATAAAAATTGTTTCAAAGATCCTCACAAAGTTTCAAGCTTCTTGTTCTTAAAAACATACCGTTCCGCTCTCTTTACGTGTCTGTCAACTTCTTGTTATCCTTCATATATATGACATTTTCACCCTCAAAACTGTCATCTTAGTTTTGAATATAATATAATGTGTTTTAGAATCAACTTTGAGAACACTTGTGGAAGTTGCTTATTCAGCGTTTTCATCGAGAAATACGCTTATTCAGCCGTCATTTCATTAAAAGAGAATGGACCCATCTACAAAACGGATGCTTTCAGCTGGAACTTTTTCACAATTTGCACTACTTCTTGTCCTTGAAATCATGGGTATTGGGGAAAAAAATGACAAATCAGAAGCTGATAATCCAAAATCCCTTCTCAAGAGAAATCACAGAATTGAAAGATTTTACCTAAGGAAATGTGTTTTTTCGTGTAACAGAAACATTGATATTGTGATTTTTTTTTTTTTACGTCCATGAGGGTCGACGTAATTTTAAACTGCTTGTGCTGGAGTAAAAAAAAAATTGTTTCGAAAATCCTCACAATGTATGAAGCTTTTTGTTCTTAAAAACATAAAGTGCCAGCTCTCTTTACGTGTCGGTCGACTTCTTGTTATCCTTCAAAAATGTGACATTCTCACCCTCAAAACTGTCTTACTATTTCTAAATATAATATAATATGTTTTACAATCTGCTTTGAGAACACTTGATCAAGTTACATATTCTGCGTTCTCGCCTATAAATACGCTTATTCAGCCATCATTAGATTAAAAGAGATTGCACCTACCTCCAAAAAGTATGCTATCAGCAGGAACTCTTTCCAAATTTGCACTACTTCATGTCCTTGAAGTCACGGCTAAGTGGAAAAAAAGTCGACAAAAGTTTATAATACAGAATTCCGTCTCAAGAAAAATCACAGCATTGAAAGATTTTACCTAAGTAAATGTGGTTTTTGATGTAACAGAAACCCTAATATTGCGAACATCTTTTTTTTCTTTACCGGCACGAGGCTCGACTTAAATTTAAACAGCTTCTGCTGAAGAAAAAATAAATAAATCGAAGATTTTAAATCGTTTCGGTGTTCCTCACAATGTTTCAAGCTTTATTTTCATAAAACCCTAAGGTGCCAGCTCTCTTTACGTGTTAGTCGACTTCTTGTTATGCTTCATAAATGTGAAATTTTCACCCTCACAAGTGTCTTCTTAGTTCTAAATACAATATAATGTGTTTTACAATCAACTTTGATAACACTTGTGGAAGTTGCTTATTCAGCGTTTTCAACGAGAAATACACTTATTCAGGCATCGTTTGATTTAAAGAGAATGGACCCATCTACAAAACGGACGCTATCAGCCGGAACTATTTCACAATTTGCACTACTTCATATCCTTGAAGTCACTTCTAAGTGGAAAAAAAAAATCGACAAAAGTTAATAATACATAATTCCGTCTGAAGAGAAATCACAGTACTGAAAGATTTTACCTAACGAAATGTGGTTTTTGATTTAACAGAAAAATTAATATTGTGAATATATATATTATTTTTAATGCCACGAGACTCCACCTAAATTTAAACAGCATCTGCTGAACAAAAAATAAATTAATAAATAAACAATCGAAGATTTTAAATCGTTTCGGTGATGCTCACAATGTTTCAAGTGTTCTGCTCATAAAACATAAGGTGCCAGATCTCTTTGCGTGTCAGTCGACTTCTTGTTATCCTTCATAAATTTGACATTTTCACCCTCACAAGTTTCTTCTTAGTTCTGAATATAATATAATGTGTTTTACAATCATCTTTGAGAACACTTGAGGAAGTTGCATATTCAGTGGTTTCGCCAAGAAATACGCTTATTCAAGCATCATTTGATTAAAAGAGAATGGACCTACCTACAAAGTGGATGCTATTAGCCGGAACTTTTTCACAATTTGCACAACTTCTTGTCCTTGGAATCATGAGTATGGGGAAAAAACGACAAATCAGAAGGTAATAATTCAAAATTCCTTCTCAAGATGAATCACAGAACTGAAAGATTTTACCTAAGGAAATGTGGTTTTTGATGTAACAGAAACCCTGATATTTTTTTTTTTTTTTACCCCCCTGAGGCTCGACTTAATTTTAAACTGCTTGTGCTGAAGGGAAAAAAAATTGATTCGACGATCCTTACAAAGTTTCAAGATTCTTGTTCTTAAAAACAAAATGTGCCAGCTCTCTTTAGTTGTCAGTCGACTTCTTGTTATCCTTCATAAATGTGATATTTTCACTCTCACAACTGTCTTCTTAGTTCTGAATATAAAATAATGTGTTTTATGATGAACTTTGAGAACACGGGAGGAAGTTACATATTCAGCGTTTTCGCCGAGAAATACGCTTATTTAGCCATCATTAGATTAAAAAAGATTGGACCTAGCTCCAAAACGTATGCTATCAGCTCTAACTATTTCACAATTTGCACTACTTCATGTCCATGAAATAACGGCCAAGTGTAAAAAAAAAACGACAAAAGTTAATAATAGAGAATTTCGTTGCTCACGAGAAATCACCGTACTGAGAGATTTTAACTAAGTAAATGTGGTTTTTGATGTAACAGAAACCTTAATATTGTGATTTTTTTTTTTTTTTCCTGCACGAGGCTCGACTTAAATTTAAACAGCGTCTGCTGAAGAAAAAAAATAAATAAATCGAAGATTTTAAATAGTTTCGGTGATTCTCACAATGTTTCAAGCTTTCTGCTCATAAAAATCTAAGGTGCCAGCTCTCTTTACATGTCAGTCGACTTCTTGTTATGCTTCATAAATGTGACATTTTCACTTTCACAAGTGTCTTCTTAGTTCTGAATATAATATAATGTGTTTTACAATCAACATTGAGAACACTTTTGGAGGTTGCATATTCAGCGTTTTCGCCGAGTAATTCGCTTATTCAGGCATCATTTGATTAAAAGAAAATGGACCCATCTACAAAACGGATGCTATCAGCCGGAACTATTTCACAATTTGCACTACTTCATGTCCTTGAAGTCACGGCTAAGTGGGAAAAAAATCGACAAAAGTTAATAATATAGAATTCCGTCTTAAGAGAAATCACAGTATTGAAAGAGTTTACCTAAGGAAGTGTGGTTTTTGATGTAAAAGAAACCTTAATATTATGAATATATATTTTTTTTTTACCGGCACGAGGCTCGTTATAAATTTGAACAGCTTCTGCTGTAGAAAAAATAAATAAATAAATCGAAGATTTTAAATCGTTTCAGTGATACAATGTTTCAAGCTTTCTGTTCATAAAATCTAAGCTACCAGCTCTCTTTACTTGTCAGTCGACTTCTTGTTATCCTTCATAAATGTGACATTTTCATCCTCACAACTGTCTTCTTAGTTCTGAATATAATATAATGTGTTTTACAATCAACTTTGAGAACACTTGAGGAAGTTACATATTCAGCGTGTACGCCGAGAAATACGCTTATTCAGCCATCTTTAGATTAAAAGAGATTGGACCTAACTCCAAAACGTATGCTATCAGCTGGAACTATTTCCCAGTTTTCATTACTTCATGTCCTTGAAGTCACGGCTAAGTGGAAAAAAAAAAATAGACCAAATTTGATCATACAGAATTCCGTATCAAGAGAAACCACAGTATTGAAAGATTTTTCCTAAGAAAATGTGGTTATTGATGTAACAGAAACCTTAATATTCTATGTGTTTGTTTTTTTACCATCATGAGGCTCGACTTGAATTTAAACAGCTTCTGCTGAAAAAAAATAATAATAAATCGAAGATTTTAAATCGTTTCGGTGATCCTTACAGTTTCAAGCTTTCTGTTCATAAAAACCTGAGGTGCAAGCTCTCTTTACGTGTTAGTGGACGTCTTGTTATCCTTCATAAATGTGACATTTTCACCCCCACAAGTGTCTTCATTGCTTTGAATATAATATAAAGTGTTTTACAATCAACTTTGAGAACACTTGAGAAATTTACATATTCAGCGTATTCGCCGAGAAATACGCTTATTCAGCCATCATTAGATTAAAAGAGATTGGACCTACCTCCAAAACGAATGCTATCAGCTGGAACTATTTCACAATTTGCACTACTTTATGTCCTTGAAGTCACTGCGAAGTAGAAAAAAAATCGACAAAAGTTAATAATACAGAATTCCGTCTCAAGAGAAATCACAGTATTAAAAGATTTTTCCTAAGGAAAAGTGGTTTTTGATGTAACAGAAACCTGAATATTGTGAATATATATATTTTTTTTACCTGCACGAGGCTCGACTGAAATTTAAACTACTTCTGCTGAAGGGAAAAAATTAATAAATCGATTTTAAATCGTATTGGTGATCCTCACAATATTTCAAGCATTCTGTTCATAAAAGCTTATGTTGCTAGCTCTCTTTACGTGTCAGTCGACTTCTTGTTATAATTCGTAAATGTGACATTTTCATCATCACAAGTGTCTTCTTAGTTCTGAAAATAATATAATGTGTTTTACAATCAAATTTGAGAACACTTGTGGAAGTTGCATATTCTGCGTTTTCGCCGAGATATACGCTTATTCAGGCATCATTTCATTAAAAGAGAATTGACCTACCTACAAAACGGATGCTATCAGCCGGAACTTTTTCACAATTTGCAGTACTTCTTGTCCTTGAAATCATGGCTAAGGGGAAATAAAATGACAAATCAGAAGTTGGAAATCCAAAATTCCTTCTCAAGAGGACTCACAGAATTGAAAGATTTTACCTAAGGAAATGTAGTTTTGGGTGTGACAGAAACCTTGATATTGTGATTTTTTTCCCCACATGAGTCTCGACGTAATTTTTAAACTGCTTGTGCTGGAGAAAAAATAATTGTTTCGATGATCCTCACAATGTATCAAGCATTTTGTTCTTAAAGACATAAGGTGCCAGCTCACTTTACGTATCAGTCGACTTCTTGTTATCCTTCATAAATGTGACATTTTCACCCTCACAAGTGACTTCTTAGTTCTGAATATAATTCAATGTGTTTTACATTGAACTTTGAGAACACTTGAGGAAGTTGCATATTCAGCGTTTTCGCCGAGAAATACGCTTATTCAGGCATCATTTGATTAAAAGAGAATGGACCTACCTACAAAACGGATGCTATCACCCGGAACGTTTTCACAATTTGCACTACTTCTTTTCCTTGAAATCATGGCTAAGGGGAAAAGAGAAGCGAAAAATCAGAAGTTGATAATCCAATTTTCCTTCTCAAGAGTAATCACAGAATTGAAAGGATTTTCCTAAGAAAATGTGGGATTTGGTGTAAAGAAACCTTGATATTGTAATTTTTTTTTTACCCCCATGAGGCTCGACGTAATTTTAAATTGCTTGTGCTGGAGAAAAAAATAAAATAAAAATTGTTTCGATGATCCACACAAAGTTTCAAGCTTCTTGTTCTTAAAAATATAACGTGCCAGATCTCTTTACGTGTCAGTCGACTTCTTGTTATCCTTCATAAATGTGACATTTTCACCCTCACAAGTGTCTTCTCAGTTCTGAATATAATAAAATGTGTTTTACAATGAACTTTGAGACTACTTGCGGACGTTGATTATTCAGCGTTTTCGCCGAGATTTACGCTTATGCAGGCATCGTTTGATGAAAAGAGAATGGACCCATCTACAAAATGGATGCTATCAGCCGGAATTATTTAACAATTTGCACTACTTCATGTCCTTGAAGTCACGGTTGTGAAAAAAAAAATCGATAAAAGTTAATTATACAAAATTCCGTCTGAAGAGAAATCACAGTATTGGAAGATTTTACTTAAAAAAATGTGGTTTTTGATGTAACAGAAACATTAATTTTGTGAATATTTCTTTTCCGCCACGAGGCACAGCTTAATTTTAAACAACTTCTGCTGAAGAATAATAGTAAATAAATAGAAGATATTAAATCGTTTCTGTGATCCTCACAATGTTTCAAGCTTTCTGTTCATAAAAACCTAAGGTGCCAGCTCTATTTACGTGTCAGTCGACTTATTGTTATCCTTCATAAATGTGACATTTTCACCCTCACAAGTGTCTTCTTAGTTCTGAATATAATATAATGTGTTTTACAATCAACTTTGAGAACACTTGAGGAAGTTGCATATTCAGAGGTTTCACCGAGAAATACGCTTATTCAGGCATCATTTGATTAAAAGAGAATGGACCTACCTACAAGCTAGATGCTATCACCCGGAACTTTTTCACAATTTGCACTACTTCTTGTCTTTGAAATCATGGCTAAGGGGAAAAAAAACAAATCACAAGTTGATAATCCAAAATTCCTTCTCAAGAGGAATCACAGAATTGAAAGATTTTACCTAAGGAAATGTGGTTTTTGGTGAAACAGAAACATTGATATTGTGATTTTTTTTTTTTTTTTACCCAAATGAGGGTCGACGTAATTTTAAACTGCTTGTGTTGGAGAAAAAAAATAAAAATTGTTTCAAAGATCCTCACAAAGTTTCAAGCTTCTTGTTCTTAAAAACAACGTTCAGCTCTCTTTACATGTCTGTCGACTTCTCGTTATCCTTCATATATGACATTTTCACCCTCACAACTGTCCTCTTAGTTCTGAATATAGTATAATGTGTTTTGCAATCAACTTTGAGAACTCTTGTGGAAGTTGCTTATTCAGCGTTTTCGCCGAAAAATACGCTTATTCAGCCATCATTTCATTAAAAGAGAATGGACCCATCTACAAAACGGATGCTTTCAGCCGGAACTTTTTCACAATTTGCACTACTTCTTGTCCTTGAAATCATGGCTAGTGAGGAAGAAATGACAAATCAGAAGCTGATAATCGAAAATTCCTTCTCAAGAGAAATGACAGAATTGAAAGATTTTACCTAAGGAAATGTGGTTTTTCGTGTAACAGAAACATTGATATTGTGATTTTTTTTTTTTTTTTACCTCCATGAGGGTCGACGTAATTTTAAACTGCTTGTGCTGGAGTAAAAAAAAAAAATTGTTTCGAAAATCCTTACAATGTATCAAGCTTTTTGTTCTTAAAAACATAAAGTGCCAGCTCTCTATACGTGTCAGTCGACTACTTGTTATCCTTCAAAAATGTGACATTTTCACCCTCAAAACTCTCTTCTTAGTTCTGAATATAATATAATGTGTTTTACAATCAGCTTTGAGAACACTTGATCAAGTTACATATTCAGCGTTCTCGCCTATAAATACGCATATTCAGCCATCATTAGATTAAAAGAGATTGCACATTATCTCCAAAAAGTATGCTATCAGCTGGAACTATTTCCAAATTTGCACTACTTCATCTCCTTGAAGTCACGGATAAGTGGAAAAAAAATCGACAAAAGTTAATAATACAGAATTCCGTCTTAAGAGAAAACACTGTATTGAATGATTTTACCTAAGGAAATATGGTTTCTGATGTAACAGAAACCTTAATATTGTGTTTTTTTTTTTTTTTC
>JAGKTI010028884.1:0-12812 GCA_018397915.1 Birgus latro | reverse complement strand
TGTGAATGGGAGGCGCCCCATCATGTTGAAAAATGATACATCGCCGTATCTTCAGAGGCACATCTTTAAGTAACAAGGGCAGTTCATCTCTGATAAAATTAACATAGACATCTCCTGTAAGCCTCCCTTCAAAGACATGAGGCCCAGTCAGCTGGCTGTCAATCATACCACAACACACATTAACTGAAAATCGGTGTTGAATGTTCCGTTCAGCTGTCTCCTTGGGATTTTCTTTTGACCACTAATGTGCATTACGAGTATTATGTGATCCACTGCGGGTAAATATGGCTTCATCATTGTATAAAATGTACTTGCACAGCTGAGGATGATCTGCTAGCCAAGTACAGCAATAAAGTCGTTGAGCAGAATCCCCGGGTTGCAGATGCTAACCTCGTTGTATGTGATATGCGTACAGACCTTCCCGCTTTAATGTCCTCCATACCTTCGCTTGTGGAACACTAAGTCGGGATAAAATTCTTCTTGTCCTGATGCTAGGACTGCGGTGTACCATTCCTACTATGTGTCCTACTTCAACTTGCCTCTCCATGTAGACGTGGTAAAAATCTTTTTCATCTGGGCTCCTGTTTGGATATTTCCGTCTGTATTCTCTTGCTGCTGCTTTAGTGTTGTCATGTGTGTGTGAATATTTGCCCCAACAGGTGGGGACACAGGCAAACAAAGAGCCCGTCAGAGGGCGCGCAAAAGCGCGCTGCAGTAGTGTTGTCATTGCAGAACCCACAGATAAAAATTATATCTGCATACTCCACGTTTGTAAAAGTGAATGGCATTGTAGCGAAATGTGGGTGAAACCGTCCCTGTAATAAATAAGCCTACCACACTCGCCAGCACTTAGCGGGAACTGAGCTCTGAGTATCACTGGTATTGCATCTTTGCCATGTTTACTCCTTCAATAGTAGATTTATTTGTTATTTTAAAGTGACATACTTGTCTATGTAGAAAAATTACTTACCTGATGACTAATGAAAGAATAGTGTCATTCAGAACAAGAAAAACGTGCAAAATTTAAAAGAAAATTGAGTAACCTGGCAACACAGGAAGACTGCCACCAGCCTGGCCGCCTCCCATTCACACTTCAGATTTGAAAATTTCACCACTAGTAAACCATTACCTTAAATACCTATACTTATAGAGTACTTTATGCTTAGAATTGCAGAAGCTTGCATTTCCCAGAGTTTCCGGAGAAACTCGTGAATCACCCTGTATATACACAAAAACAATGAACACATTCTTTCACAAAGAACAGGGAGAAAGTGGACCTGGAGAAGCCCAAATGGAGAAACAAAGAATGAAACTGACTTCATTATAGCAGATAAGAATAACACAATCACAAATGTCACAGATATAAAGAAAGTAAATATCGGAAGTGACCAAAGAATGGTAGGTTGCAAATCCAGATTCAATTTCAAAAGAGAAAGAAAGAAGACGATTAAAGATAAAAAGATGTGCCCAGTAAAAGTAAACATAAACAAAGCAGCCTTTCAGTTGGAAATAAGGAACAGATTTCAGGCTCTAAGTAATGCTGAATGTGACACTAATCAGCTGAATAACAGAATAACAAAAGTGCTAACAGAATCAGCGGAGGTAGTAGGAACACCTAATACAACCAAAACCAAGAAACATTCAGAAAAGACGCTCGAGCTTATAAAAAAAATAAAATAAATAAATGAAATGGAAATAAGAACAAAGAAAGATGAAATAGAACGAGCGAACTTAAATAAGCTTATCAAGATACAAAAGACAAAAAGAAGAAAAAAGAAAGTGAAACATGGATCAGATCAAAGAAACCACCAAAAAAGGAAAAAAGTTTGAAACAGGTCCGAAGTAAAATGGCACTTGGAAAGCAACAAATTACATCACTGAAAGACAAAAATGGCGAAGGCATTAAATGCAGAGATAAGATGCTGAAGAGAGTTGAAGAATTTTGCAAAGAAATGTATGCATCAAAGACTGTAGCACCAATAGCTACCTTTTCAGTTGACACAAGTGAATTACCCAAGGCAACAACAGATGAAGTAAACATTTCTCTTAAAAATATGAATGGAGGGAAAGCTCCGGGAGAAGACGGAATAGTAGCAGATTTACTGTTGGATGCAGGAGTAGAAGTACAAAACAGGCTTGCTCACTTATTTACTCAATGTATAAAAAAGAAGAAAATTCCCAAAACATAGCGTAATGCAATAGTTATCTTATTAAAAAGGTGACTCAAAAGATCTTAGTAACTATTGACCCATTAGCTTATTATCAGTCATTTACAAACTCTTCACTAAAGTCTTTACAATCAGAATAACTACAAATTTGGAGGAAAACCAACCTCGTGAACAGGCAGGATTCCGAAGCGGGTATTTGACTATTGATCAACACACAATGAATCAGTTAATTGAGAAAACTACAGAATATAATAAACCACTGTGCTTAGGTTTTGTTGATTACGAAAAGGCTTTTGATTCAGTGGAGCACATAGCAATTACAAATTCATTGCGAGAACAAGGAGTGAATGAGAACATTGTAAAACTGCTTGAAAACATATATAAAGAGAGAACTGCTACAGTTAAATTACATAAGGACTCAGAAAAACTTAAGACCAAGAAGGGCGTGCGTCAGGGAGATACAATTTCACCAAAATTATTTACAGCATGCCTAGAAAACATTTTCAGAAAGCTAGACTGGGAAAACAATGGAGTGAACATAGATGGAGAAAGGTTAAACCATTTAAGATTTGCAGATGACATTGTCCTAATCTCAGAAACAGCAGAGACACTGCAAGAAATGATTACTCAAAGTAGGAGTAAAACTAATGTTTAATCCACAGACACCAAAGAGCGTCATCAGATTAAGCGGAGAAATTCTTGAAGAAGTCGATGAGTACAATTACTTGTGACAAATACTAAAATTAACGAAAGATAATGACAGCGAAATGAAAAGACGAATTACAGTTGGATGGAAAGCTTTCGGTAAACATAGAGACATTATGAAAGTAGCTTGCCAGTTTGTATGAAACTCAAGTATATAACGAATGTATAATTCCAGCTATGGCGTACGATTGTGAGAACTGAAAACTGACTAAATCGATGGAAAATAAATTAATCCGTTCTGAGAGAGCAATGGAAAGGTCAGTGTTGGGAAGATCTTTAAGACACAGGAAAAGATCAACTTGGGTGAGAGAGCAAACTAAAGTCAAAGATATTATAGAAGTTATAAAAGAACAGAAATGCAGGTGGGCAGGCCATGTAGCAATAATAAGGGATAACCGATGGAGCAAGAGGTTGAATGACTGGACACAAGATTGTAAGCGTAGCAGAAAAAGGCCAGACAGGAGGTGGAGAGATGAGATAGAGATATTTGCAGGGAAAACGTAGCAAAGATTGGCTCAGTCAAGGTTTTCGTGGAAAAGGTTGGGGGAGGCCTTTGTTCAGCAGTGGGCTTGTAATGGCTGCTGCTGCTGATGATGATAATACACGAAAAACGAGTAACAATATCTTGTATCTATACTTCTTCCTTCTCCTCGGTGAATGTGACTAATGAGTCAGAGTGAAAGCGATCAGCTGCTGTGAGGCATTTGCTACGAAGGGATGGATGTAGCACCTGTCAACTGAGCCACATAGGTTTGTTTACGTTTTATTCTTGTGCTTTAGAGTTCTAATTTAGGTGTTTTTTTTCTTTTGCAGATAAGTTTACTAACATTATTGTAAGATGGCTAGGCCCAGAAAAGAGAGTGATAAATTAAAAAAAAAAGAAGAAGCTTATCGAAGGCACGAAAAGTGATGAAGGAATAGGTGAAGGAAAAGGAGGGAGAGGCATCACGAGCATACCACCACCTAACACACCTGCCCCTCCCCCACCTCCTTTCCCATGCCTGCATGCACTAGTGTCGAGAAAAGAGAGAAAGATATTGATTGCGAGAAGTGGGGAGGCTCACCATCCACTCACTCGATGTAGTGCTGCTCGTGGATGCCTGCCCTTTCTTCTCTTCCTTCGTTCTTTCCTTCCTTCCTCTTTTGTCTTTCTTTACTTCCTTCCTCTTTTGTCTTTCTTTCCTTCATTCTTTCCTCTTACTTCTGTATACTTGTGACTCTACACTGAGTGACAAGCCAAATGGTTTCCTGTACACCAGTAAACCATTTACTATGCTGGTTGGTGACCATATAACCAAATTATGGCGCCTGGTGGTTTAGTGGCTAATTAAGGCGATCCAATCGGATTGAGCCGGTGAAGCTTTATATCCAAGGAATGGTTGGGGTTTATTGCTCACGTAATGCCACTCAGGGATGAGTGAGGCTCGTCACTCTCATCTTAAATGTCAGGACCAACTTGCTAAGCCCCGAGCTCCTATGCTCCTCATGGGGCAACACTGGATTAGATGATGAATGAATTAGATTTTAAAAATGATGAGTACATTTTGACAGAGAAAAAAACATTGGAATCATGTGTAGAAAGAGTGACTTGTACCAAGTGTCATAACAGTGACTGAGCGCAAGTTTGCTCTTGTGCAGCTTGATACTATCATGAATGCAACTTACATTGAGTGTGTGGTGTTGCTGCAACAGATAATACTGTTGATTTTTACTTTTCCCCCCAAAAAATTTTTTATTGTTAATTATTCATTATTTTTTGTCACTGTGGAGAGACAGACAGACATACAGATAGATGGTCAGCTCATAGCGAGTCATGGGTGTTTAAGGCTCATGCAACTGAATTTGGCCTGAGTTCTGTTGTTCCGTCCCCATCCCACACTGCCACAGGTTCCAACAGCAGTAATTCAGTATAGGAAGTAGTTGTTCTTCTATGGTCAGCCTTTAGGTGTGCAACAACACGACCAGCTCATGTGTGGTAAATACACACTGACTCCTCAAGTTCTATCTATCTATCTGTCTATTGCCAGACGCCTCAATCCCGCACGGGGTAGCCACAAACAAATCGCCTCCATGTCGCTCTGTCCCCCGCCATTTCACTACCCCGCTCCCAACTCACACCCCCCTCTCATGTACCTCTCCACTCCATCCCTCCATCTCATCTTCGGCTTCCCCCTCTCTCTCTCCCCTCCACCTCACTCACATACACTCTCTTCGTCAGTCTTTCACCTCTATCCTCTCCACATGCCCAAACCACCTTAACGTGTTTCTCCCAACGCTGATTATCACGTCCACATCAACACCACAACGCTCCTTCACTTCCTCATTTGTTAGTCTGTCTCTCCATGTGACTCCACATGCTCCTCTCAAATAACTCATTTCCACTGCTCTCACTCTTGACTTCTGTCCTTCCAACAGGGTCCAAGCTTCACTTCCATATGCTAGAGTTGGTATCACAGTACTGTCATATAACAACTTTTTCACTTTCATGCTCACTTCCCAGTTTCTTATCACTGCTTTCAACGAACCAGCAACCTTCCTTCTCTGCTGCACCCTTTCAAGCACTTCACCCTCCAGACTTCCATCTTTACTCATCACACTACGCAAGTACTTAAATGCACTCACATTCTCCATATCCTCCCCAACCAATTTCACTGTACATTCACTGGCTTCACTTCACTCGAAGACAATCACTTTACTCTTCCCTACATTCACCTTTAGATTCCGTTTCTTGCACACTTTCCCAAACTCTTGCAGCTCCCCTTCATCTTCACTCAAAAGCACAGTATCATCTGCAAACAACAGTACAAGGAGTTTCCAAACACTGCCCTCTCGCACTAGGGCCGCTCCAACATCCACTGTCCGATCTTGCATCTCTTTTATAACCCCATCCATGGACAGATTGAACAACCATGGCGACATGACACATCTTTGCTTCAATCCAACCTTCAAATGGAAAGGTTCACTCAGTTTGCCATCCACACGCACTGCAGCCTTAGCACCCTCATACATACTCTTCACTGCCTTCAACAACTTCCCACCCACTCCATATATTCTTAATACTTTCCACAATCCCTGTCTATCCACCCTATCATATGCTTTCTCCAAATCCATGAAGGCTGTGTACACCTTCTTTCCCTCTCTAGAAACTTTACCACTAAAGATCGAAGAATGAATATCTGGTCTACACAACCTCTTCCCTTCCTAAAACCTCCCTGTTCCTCTCCAACTAATTCCTCTGTTATTTCCCTAACTCTGTCAATAAGTATCCTACCATATACTTTTCCTATTACACTAAGAAGGCAAATGCCCTTATGATTACCACACACTTATTTTTCCCCTTTTCCTTTGTACAGAGGAATAATTATATCTGATTTCCAATCCTCCTGGACTCTACCTTCGTCCCAGGGCAATCTGCACACCTTCCACATCCATTCTATTACTATCTCTCCCCCATGCTTCAGCATTTCACCACACACTCCATCAATTCCTGGGGCTTTCCCCATTTTAACTTTCTTCATTGCTTCCACCACTTCTATCCTTTTTTTTTTTTTCCTCTCTTTTCACAACACTCCTTCTTCTCGCCATTCCCCAGCCACTTACATTTGCCTTACTTTCATTCTCTGTGTTCAACAATTCGTTAAAGTGTTCTCTCCATCTGTTTACTTTTTCTCCTTTCTCCACTAGTAATCTACCATTTTTATCTTTCACCCCCCCCCACTAACTTCGTTGGCACCGTCTAGCTCTTTTTATCTCTTTCCAGAACATTTTCTTACATTCCCTCCACTTTGCTCTCAAATTCCTTCCAATTCCTCATCTACTCTCTTCTTACTCTCTCTTACTAATCTTTTCACCTCTCTCCTCCTCACTACATATAACTCTCTCGTCCGTCTCTCAGTTCTTCGACGCCCCTGTTCCTCATCCACTCATTATATGCTTTCTTCTTTTGTGCCACACCCTCTCTCACCTATTCCGTCCACCATGCTGTTCCCTGAACTGCCTTTCGTCTTCTCTTCACCCCACACACCACCTCACACGCTGCACAGATTTCTTCTGTGAATATCTTGCACACACCTTCCACGTCCCCCATCTGCTCCAATCTATATTTACCTTATCGCCTTCCCTTTTATATTCAGCCTTTATTCCATCCTCTTGTAACTTTTCTACCCTCCTTGTAAGAACTACTTCCTCCTGTCCTTCCCTTCTTCTCTTCCTCCATCTTGTTTGGATTCTGATTCTGGCCACCACCAAGTGGTGGTCAGAAAGTCAACTCCCCCAACCTCTATATACTCTTGCATCCATTACACATCTCATCCTTTCATCCACACACACATAGTCAATCATTGCCTTCCGTTCATTCAGTTCACCATCCACCCTTCTCAACACTCACCATGTATACCTATGGATCATTTTTTGCCTGAAGAGGGTGTTAGCTAATATCAGTCCCCTCTTGGCACAAATGTCCACTAAAGCACTGCCATTCTCATCCATCTCTGCAGGCACACCCCACTCACCAACCACTCCATCCATCTTCTCATTCCCTACTTTTCCATTTATATCTCCGATCAGAAACACTCTCTCATTCCTTTCAAACTTTTTTGTCCAGAACTCTTCTCTCACTCTACTTACACAATCTTGCGTTGGCGCATACACGCACACAATCGCCCACATTTGTAGACCAACTTTCACTCTTACCCACGCAATCCTCAAGTTCGCGGTCTTTATTTTCCAAATAATTACACTTAATGCTTGCCAACTACACTTCACTTTTCACAAGTACCTGAGTTGTACAATCTTCACAATCTGCACTGACACTGACCTGACACTGAACTAAATTCAGATTTAACTTAGGCCTCTTCTGGTCCCTTCCCCCTCCTTATATAAACTTCCAAAATACTAGAATGATCTACAACATTCTCGCAGAAGCAAGTTACCAACTTGGAGACAACCAAAATATCCAGTTTTCTTACACTGCATAACATTCTAAATTATTTAGTGTACAAACTGAGATAAAATTAAATAATTTAATGATCACATAATGAAAACATTATAGAGAAAAAGAGCATAAAATTTACCGCATAACTTTACAAAACACCTCATCTCACAAACAGCAGGCTGACTGGATACTCTGACGCATAACCGAACTACGAGAATTACTGAGAACTTTCCAGTACTACCTAACTAACAAATCCTGCTTCTCAACAGTACCCCCTCCCTAGTCCTTTCTCATCCCGACAAAAACTACACAATGAAAAAAAACTTAATCCTTAATCCAAACTAATCATTTAATTGTACACAAAAGAACCCTTCAACTAGTCAGGTTTTCACCAGGTTGCTTCCGACAATGTCCTTGCTCCTCCACACAGTCCACTCCTCCTGGAGTGTCTTGGTCCTCTTCCTGATTCACTTCTTCCCTCGGGAAACTGTCACCATCCTCTTGTACTTCAGCTCCGTGGTCCTCCTCAACATCCTCGGCTGTGGGTGAGCACGATTCCTTGGAGACATCACAGCTGTACTGTCCTGGCCCATGGTACTGCCACAGACGATTCACGTGTACCACCTTTGGGCGAGATTTTCTGTCTCCCCGAATCTGGTACGTTACGGCTGATGGGCGGTCCAACACAGTATAATGCCCGTCCCATGGGCCACAGACGATTCACGTGTACCACCTTTGGGCGAGATTTTCTGCCTCCCCAAATCTGGTACGTTACGGCTAATGGGCGGTCCAGCACAGTATAAGGCCCATCCCACGGGCTTTGCAGCTTTGGTGACTGTCCCTTCTTCCGCTGAGGATTGTATAACCAAACTGTGTCACCATCCCCGAAGCTCTCCTCATTTGCCTTAACAAATGCTTGCACATCATCTCTTCGCCTGAATACTTTAGAGCTCGTGCCTGATGATGTACACCTCAGCCAGCCTTTCCTGAAGTTGCTTTTCATAGCTGGAGGTGTCTGTAAGCAGCTCTTCACCAAGTGGTCTTCCCATTAACAAGTCAAGAGAGAAAGGTAATTTGTGTCCCAGCATCAGTTTTGCAGGGGTGTAGTTAGTAAACTCGTGGGATGCAGACCGATATGCCATCAACAGTACGGGTAATATCTGGTCCCATTCCATCTGTCTCTTTACGCAGTGCTTGGCCAGTTCTTGTCCCAGGCTCCAGTTCAATTTCTCCACCATCCCTTCTGACTGTGGCCTCAGTGGGGTTGCCCTGGCCTTCTTGATCCACAGTAACTTGCAGCACTCACGGAACACAGCAGACCTGAAATTTCTACCCTGGCCTGAATGTAGTTCTTGTGGCATCCCAAAACGACAGAAAAACAGGTCAACCAACACCTGAGTAACAGTCGCAGCCTCTTTATCGGGGATAGCATAGGCTTCTGGCTACTTTGTGAAGTAGTCCGTGGTAACACATACAGTATATACCAGTTTCCTATTTCAGTGAGTGGCAGAGGCCCAGCAATATCCACTGCAACTCACTCCATCGGTGCACCCACTTGGTACAGCTGGAGAGGGGCACAACCACGTTTCTTGGGTCCCTTCTTGGCAACAGCATACATCACAAGCCCAAAAATACTCTTCAACATCCTACCACATGCCAGTCCAGTAGAACCTATGTTGCAGCCAACTTAGAGATTTCTTCAATCCCAGGTGTCCACTAGTGATCTGGTTATGAGACTCATCCAAGATCTCGGACCACATTTTCTTGGAACCACCAGTTGCCAATACTTGCTGAGTCCATCGGGTGTCTCCCACTGACGCCCCAGTAGTTCGTTGATTAAAAGAAGGTCCCATTGACTCAAGTAGTTCTTAGTCACAGGGCTAAATCTGGAAACCTCTTCCCAAGATGGTCGCACCGTACTCTGCTGCAGCCAGTCTAGCACTGGTTGTAAATCTGCATCCTCTATCTGCATCCTCTTCAGGTCTTCTTCAGCTGACACTGGCCCTGTCATTACAGTAAGGCGACATTTCTTGCTAAGATTCCCATCCCTACTACACTGCTTGCTGTTTCTTCTTCTGTCTTCTGGCACACTATCAATCAAGGTTCTCTTGCATTTCCTAAGTGGTGGGGCTTCGTGGGAAGAACTGGCTGGTTGTTGCCTTTTGTCACCAGCCTTTACTAATTTACCCTCGTCCTTCTCATTTGGACAATTGTTGCTGAAGTGTCTCACCTCACGACGTCTCCAACACCCCCGTTTGTTGCAATCGTGGGTTTCCTTGCACTGTTCTGTTCTTGCTCCTTCTACCATTTGTAACAATCCTCCTTCTTGTGTCTCGGCTTCCTACAGAACTAGTAACCTCCTCTGGTCTTCTCCTGTCCCCTCTTCAAATTGTAGCAGTCCTCTTTCCTACGTCCTGGCATTTCACAGTACCAGCCACTTCCTTCAAATTCTGCTTCACCTACCTGCCCCTTTCTCATCTTGAATCCTGCACTACGACCTGCCTGAAGAGTGGAGGTACTGGATCTGACTCCAGAGCCCTGGCTAGTGCTTCTTGCATGCTTCTGGGTTGTGCTTGTTTCACTTGCACTCTCAACTCTGCAAAATCAAGAGCATCGACGAACTGGTCCCTCAGAAGAATAGCCAACAGGTTAGGTGCTACTCCAGGGTATGCCTTGTATGCCATACTCTCCAGGTCATGAGCAGGCTGCTGTAGGAATTCACCTCGATCCTTATACAGTTCTGAAATCTTGCTCTGTAAACCTCAGTCTGGTACATGGTTCCGTATCAGCGCATCAGTACTTCCACTAAGGACTAATACCTGTTCACCTCCACTAATGACATCTGGTCAAGAATCTCCATTGCTGCACCCTTAAGCTAGCAGTAAGCTGCACTGCCCTCTGCCTACCATCTTTTCTATCCTTAATGACGTAGAGCAGCTTGTGCAGAACCCTACCTGTATCCCTGACAGCCTTGGAGAGAGTTCCAACATACTTAACGTCTTCCTTACAACTAATCATTCTGCTTACACTGTTAATCTTTCCTCTCCATTGGGCTCCTCCGATCACAGCCTTATTACCTTAACCTGTCCTATCGCTCCGGTATGGCCTGTGGACCCTCCAAAAAAATGTCGATTGTGGCACTTCGGAGCTGCGGATTGGGAGGCCCTCAGGCAGTACTTCTTTTATTTTCCCTGGAATGATTATTGCTTCCATGGCCGGGAGCCATCTGAGTGTGCCTTGCGCATTACGGAGGTTATTCTCTTGGGCATGGAAGCATACATTCCTTTCTCATATCCTTTGACTAATGCAAGAAAGCCTTGGTTTAATCACGCTTGTTCTAATGCTGTCAAAACAAGGATAGGGCATATAAAAGGTACCAGAGCCAACCCACCCCTGAATCATCTTTTTTTTTTTTTTATGATTTTGCCCGGAATTGTGCTAAGTCTGTTCTTTACTCTGCTAAAAATAATTTCATCCATACTAATTGTTCTCAACTCTCCAACTCGAATTCTTCCCGCTCCTTCTGGTACCTTGCCAAAAACCTTTCTAACAACTTTACCTCATCATCCTTCCCTCCTCTTTGCTACTATGATGGCTCTGTAGCTCTTTCTTCTACTAATAAAGCAGATCTCTTCACTCAGACTTTCTCCTCCAATTCCACCGGTGCTGTTCCTCCATCACTTCCCCCCTCTGACTTCCTCATTGCTGACATTAAAATCTCTTCAGCTGGTGTATTTTCTGCCATCACTGCCCTCAGTACTAAAAAGGCATATGGGCCTGATGGAGTCCCTCTTGTTGTCCTCAAGAACTGTGCTTCTGTGCTTACGCCCTTCCTAGGTAAACTCTTTCACCTTTGTCTGTCAACTTGTACCTTTCCTTCTTGCTGCAAGTTTGCTCTCATTCAGCCAGTCTCAAAGAAGGATGACCATTCCCAACCCTCTAACTATCGTCCAATTGCTTTAACATCCTGTCTCTCAAAAGTTTTTGAGTCAGTTCTTAACAGAAACATTGTAAAGCATCTTTCCTATCACAGCCTTCTTTCTGATTGTCAGTATGGGTTCCGTTAGGGACACTCCACTGGCGATCTTCTCACCTACCTTTCAGACTCCTGGTCATCCACCTCTTGGGACTTTGGCGAAAGCTTTGCCATTACACTTGACATCTCAAAGGCTTTCGATCAAGTTTGGCATAAATCTTTAATTTTCAAACTGCCCTCTTCTGGTTTCTATCCTTCTATCTGTGCATTCGTCTATAGCTTCTTTTCTGGTCGTTCTATAGCCGTTGTTGTAGACGGCCATCGTTTTTCTCCTAGATCCCACCTCTGCCACCAAAATAATATATATTGTACTAGTAGTTAATTATATCGTAGTAGTAGCCAAGTTGTTATGACAGTGAGTTGCTTTGTAGGAGATAATGTTAGTTATTCTTCTCGTAGATGACAGGATAAAGATAAAGATGAGTGTGGGGTTTGATTGTAGTTTGTTTTCTTCAAAGGGAAACGCTCAAGATTAATGTTAAGTATGTCTCACAAGAATGTATTGAGGTGAGAGCATTTTATGCTTGCTAACTTTGCGTGGCTGCCCATTTCCCCATGCCCTCTCTAGTCTCCCTTCTCCTAACTCCTTCTGCCTCCTAACTCCTTCTCTCATGTGTAAGGCACGGTTGAGTGGAACTCTCGATCCTGGGGATTTTCTAATCAGACCTCAACAGGTGCTGTATATGGCATTCCTGAGAGAGAATGTGCGAACGGCATTTCCTTCACCCTTAGCCATGACTTTAACTTAACCTCTAGATTATGAATGTATGCTGCCAGATTTTAGGCATTATGTTACGATATTTTAGGTCCTGACCCAACTCTCTTCCTTTTATTCATCAATGACATTCTACGCTGTACATCTAACCCTATCCACTTGTAAGCTGATGATTTCACCCTTCACTTTTCCATTCGGTTCCTGCAACGTCCATCTCAGCAGTTACTTCAACAAACAAGGGATGAGGCTATGGTA
>JAGKTI010028883.1:1144-12813 GCA_018397915.1 Birgus latro | reverse complement strand
ATAAATCCATATTTTTATGTACAAAGACTACACACATCAAAGCAATTTTGGAGCGGTTCTAATCTCATTTCCCCACTGTCCCTTACCTGTAATTAGTTCAACGCCATTTTTGCTGCCTTGTTCATTAGCACAGGTGGACGGCCGGCTCATCACGGCTCAGGTGGGGTGGCACGCGGTGGGGGGGGTGAGGAGGGGGACTGAGGGGAGGGGAAAGGATTTGGCAGAGGCCGGTGATGGTTAAGGAGGTATTGGGGACTGATGGGGGAGGTGAAGGGCTGGGTGTGTGGAAGGGAAAGGTTGGGAAGAGAGAGGGGATTGTAGTGGGTGATGAGAAAGTGGTGAGGGAAGTGAATAGTACATAGAAAAGCAAACAGCAACAGACCTTATGGTCCTTTCGAGGCTGTTTGTTGCAGAGTAGACTATGACTACAAGATCTAACCCTACATGCTGAAGGATAAGGATAGTAAAGCAAGAAGGCTTCCCCCACCTCCAAACCCTCCAGCCAAAACTGGCAAGAAAAAGTGAGAAAGACCACCATGCAGCATGGAAAAACTGACATGGAAATTTCATAGGAAAGACTGAAAAGGAAAAGCTACATTATATAATACATTATCTATAAGCTACCATTATGAATAACCTGAAAGAGAAAGTAGTAAAGTACAATGAATAATCGAATAAATAAATAACGCATGACACTATGTATGGGTACACTGAGTTGACGGGGCATCTGCGGACGATGAGACTCTGTAGACATAACAACGTGAATACAGTAATCCCTTGGTCTCAGTTGGACTCTGCGTGAATTCAAAAGAAACAGATACACGTGAATATAGCTAATAATCCCGTGGTCTCTGTTGGATCTGCAGGAATTCAAAAGTTACCGATACACGTAAATATAGTGATCCCATGGTCTCAGTTGGGCTATGCGGGAAGAAACTTAAAACATTATCACCGTGCATATATTTGCATTTAGTAAACTGATCCAGGCTCTAAAAGAGTAGAATAAATAAAAATTTATATAAGTGTTTTATTCAGGAGTAAACATAGTAAGCTGGGGGTTAGACGACAAATATTTTTCCAGGCGACCTTTAAAGGTTAGTACTGTATTACAATTTACTACATTGAAGGGCAGTTTATTCCATATATTTACAACTCTATTGAAGAAGAAATGCTTTGCTTCATGTGAGTGGAATCGTTTGCCAATTATTTTATGCTCATTGCCTCTAGTATAATTCGAGTGATCAACTGTGAAGTATTTATTGACAGCCATGTTATCTTGTCCTTTGAATATTTTGAATACTTGAATTAAATCTCCTCGTATCCTCCGTTTAGTTAAGGTAAAGAGATTCAAGGCTTCTAAACGTTCCTCGTATGGTGATGGAGAAAGGATGTAGGATTAGGGATGGGGAAGGTGAAATGATGGGGAATATGTGACGGAAGGAGAGTAGAAACGAGAGTATAAAGAGAACAGGTGAGGGGGAGGATAGGCGAAACTGGGGGGGGGGGGTATGGGGGAGACAATGGAGTTGGAGGGTAGAGGAATGGAAGGGAGAGGAGGGAGGAGAAGACAGTGGCTGAGAGGGAGAAAATGTGGAGGTTAGGTACAGGGGAAAAAAAGAAATGACAGTGGGAGAGAGGCAGGTGAGACAGGGGGAAACGAGATGGCAGTGAGACAGGGGGGGAAAGATATGTGGGAGAGGAAAGAAAAGGGCAGCGGAGGGGAGATGAGAGGGGAGGGGGATAGCAAGGAAGACAAAGGAAGAACAGAATATTGATCCTCGATGCCACTTACTTTAGGGGAAGCAGTGACCAAGGTAACCATAATTCTAGGAGGCTAAGACAAGGATAACGTAACAGGATGGTTCCCCCCACCCACCAGTTCCACCAGTCAAAGCCGGCAAGAAAATGGGAGATATTTTGAGGGACAAGAGATGAGTCTTAATGGAGAGGTGGATGAGAGAAGCAGGGGGAGATAAGTGAGGTGGGGCAGGGGAGACGAGAAAAAAGGTGGATGAGAAACAGAGGGGGGGGGAGAGGCAAGGGAGAAGGGAGAATGATGAGAAAACGAGAGGAGACGGGGGAAGGGAGAGGGAGGGGTAGGATGAGGAAGAAGGGAGAGGCGAGGGAAGGGAAAGGGGGGAATGGAGGGGATGGGGAAGCCTAAGGTCGTGGCCACAGGGGTTTTCGAGCGGCTGATTATGAATATGGAATCAAAAGAGGCACTCGGGCAAACAGAAGGGGGGAGGGAGGAGGGGAAAGAGGAGGGAGGACTGAAAGAAAGGGGAAGAACTGGTAGAACTGGAGAGGGTAAAGGAATTAGGAGAGGGGAGGGAAGAGAGAGGAGGAAGGATTGCAGAAGAGGGGAAGAGATGGTCTGAGAAGGGGAGAGGGAAGAACGGAAAGGGAGAGGGAGAATGTAAAAGAGAGATTCTGTCGGTCTGAATGAAAGTACAAAGGACAGGAAATTGCAACATACCCGTTGGTCCTTTAGAAATAGGAGATCGGAGAGAGTTTGTTCTAACATTAGAACTTTCACTCTTTCAGTTCGGTTGATGGACACATGTAGTCAGATTGGAAAATTAATTTGAGCAGTAACCAAGGAAACTCAAAGCTGCCTTATTACTGGCTCCCAGGATTTAATGCAACCAATACTTGCTGTTCAAGTTATAGAAGTGGTCCAGTTCTGTCAGATGGAAGTGAACCGACTCTATGACGAAAGCTTTTATGTTTATTATATGCATCGATTACGTCAGGAAGCAAGAACGCTTCCCTTTCCCTACACCTTCCAGTCAAACCTGGCAGGAGGGGTGGGGGGAAACTGTCATGGAAATTTAATAAGACAGGCTGGTCGGACAGCTGTATCTTCCACTATCTTAGTCTATAAGGGAAGAGCGCCATTGATCCCTTTGTGCGCTGACTCCTTTTATCATAGCCAGACAGATGTATTCAGCTTAGGGGCGACTTTCCTCAGTGATTGAGCCAGGAATTACCTTTGTTAACCCCTTCGCCACGAGAACCCTTCCCTAAACTAAAAAAAAAAAAAATAAATCGCCTGATGGTACCAAGCACAAAACATGCCATTGTGGTGAATGATGTTGAGTTGTAGCTGTCATGCATAGTCTGGATGAAGGAACACAGTAAGACCAATTTGTATTTTATTTTGTTTATTTTGTTTATTTTATTTTTTTTACTTAGGGCTTATAAACTACATTGTAACGACTTCGTAATGTTAGTGCTGTCCTTTACCTCAAGCCAGTTTGTTCCCTACGTTTACATAACATGTAGCCTTTTGCTTCATTTAGCTAGAAGCGTTTCCCAATAATTTTAAGAACACTAGCTCTTGTGTAATATGGCTGGTCTGTTTTGAAGTACATATCGACTGCCATGTCATAATATTCTCTGTTGTATATATCGGTACTTTGACCGTACCCTCTTAGTCTGTACTTTTTTAATATATGAAGATTTACCCCCTCTAAATTATTTATTCCTCAGTCGGGATAGTGTTTTTGTCACGCTTCGTTGTACTCTCAAAATTTTCACTGTCATTTTTGCAATAGCCCACAGTGGCCTGAAGTGAAAACAGGAATCCAGATAAAAGTGGAGATGATATTTTCTGGTTTGAATTCGAATGCTTTACCATGAATTCAGTTAATTTGTTGGCCTTCTTTATTGCCTTCAGGTGCAGTCGGCTTGGTTATATCACTTGTTATTATATTGCTACTTTTCTCTCGGTTTATAGATTCGAATTAAATATTATTCATAGCATTGCAAACTTCTTTTTTACTTTTATTGACTTGAGGACTTGCATTAACCAGTATTAAAATGCATTTGGCATGTTTGAGTCTTGTTTCAAATTAATCTAGACCTGATTTTTTTTTTGTCTTTGCACAGTTGTATTTGCTTGGTTACCAGTGTTTGCATCATAAGCAGATTTTGGATATATTACAGCACAGTTTTTTTCAACGTCATTCGTATAGATTAGAAACAGGATAGAACTCAAAACTGAACCTTGTGGCACTCCACCTGTAGTGTTCATCTAATTTAATGCTTCCCCATTAATTACGTCTCATTGTTTACGTTCCGCTAGCCAATTATCGATCCACCTGAGCACATTGCCAGAGAGAGAGAGAGAGAGAGAGAGAGAGAGAGAGAGAGAGAGGATGGGTTGGGGAGAAAGTTATATATGAGGGAGTGGAGAGAAGATGGGAGGAAACAGAATAAGATGGAGGGGAGAGGGAGAGTGAAGAAGAGAGAGGGTGTAGGTTTGGAGGGGAGAATGAGTTGGGGAACTGGAAGAAAAAGAGGGAGAGAAGAGATAGGAAGGGGAAAGGAAAGGAAGGGAGGCTGGGAAGAAGAAAGGGAAGGAGCTATGAGAAAAATTACAGAAAAGGAGAGAATAATTGTTTGGATTAGAGAAGATGGGGTGAGAGGGAGAGAGAGAAGAGGGAGAATAATAATAAGAAGAAAGAAGAAGAGGAGGCAGGAATTGAGATAACGGAATTTGGAGATACAGAAGAAAGGGGGTAAAAGTTTGTAGTGTCGTGGAAGAGGAGAAAAGGGCTAAACAAAGGGATGAGATGGGATGGAGGTACGGAGAAGAGAATGGAGAAGCAGGAAGGAGAGGAGAAAGAACGAGAATTTGAAGTAATGAGCAAGAGGAGGGGAAAAAGAGAAATAGGAATGGAGATGAGGTGATAATTTTGGGAGATGAGGGGGATTATAATACGAGAGAAAAAATAGAATAGCGAGGAGATTGAGGGATTAGGAAGATGAGAGGAGAGAGAAAAAAGCGGAGGGGAAGATATGAAGGAATGGAGGGACAGGTAAGAGGAGGGCATGGAAGGAAAGGGAGAGAAACGATAAAGATTTAGAGGAACGGGGAAGTTGGGAAAGTGGAGAGGAAGGAATGGGGTTTGAGGGGATAGGAAATTGAAGAGGGAAGGATAGGAGAGTAGAGAGGGGTATTGAAGGAGAGAAAATAATGCAGGGGATAAAAAGATGATTGGAAAATGATAGATATAGAAACAGGAGAGGGAAGAGAACGGGAAATGAGAGGGATGTGAAGGGGGAACTAATGGAAAAAGACCTGGATAAGAGGAAAGAAAAGAAAGGTAGATAGAATTGAAAGAAAAGAGACAGGTGGGAAAGGAGAAAAGGCTAACAGATAGTCGAACAATGAAAAAAGTATATAAAAAGAGCTGAAAAGAAATCGAGGAGGACAGCTGGAGAGAGAGAGAGAGAGAGAGAGAGAGAGAGAGAGAGAGAGAGTTACACAAGCAGAGGTATATATTTTACCTGGAGACAGACAAAGCGACGGGAGTGAGTGAGGTGGAGGGGAGAGGGGTGGTGCCGGTGAGGGGAGAAATAAAAGAGTGAGGGGAGTGTGACGGTGAGGGGAGGAGAGATATATACAAGTAAGGGGAGTGTGGACGTGAGGGAAGAAATATGAAAGTGTGAAGATGAGGCTAGAAGTATGGAAGTGAAGGAAACGTGAAAGTGAGGAAAGAAATTAGACAGAATGAAGGAGAGAGGAGAACTAAGGAAGCGAAGGAAGTGTAAAAATAAGGGGAGAAAAATATGAATGAGGGGAAAAGTATGGAAGGAGGGTAGGTGTGAACTGGGAAAATTATAGAGGCGAAGTTTGGAAATGTCAGGGTGAGGGAAGTGAAATGTAGAGTACAAGTAAGGGGAGGGGTGAGGTGTGGCAGTGAGGGGAGGGGAGGTGTGTGGTAGTGAGGGGAGGGGAGGTGTGTGGTAGTGAGGGGAGGGGAAATGTGGGATAGTGAGGGGAAGGAACGGGTGTGGTAGTGTGGGGAGAGGAAAGATATGGTAGTGAGGGGAAGGAAAAGGTGTGGTATTGTGGGGGGGGGAGGGGTGTGATCATGAGGGGAAGGGAGAGATATGGTAGGGAGGGGAAGAGTAGGGTGTGGTAGTGTGTGAAGGGGAGGGGTGTGGTAATGAGGGGGAAGGGAGAGATGTGGTAAAGAGGGGAAGGATAGGGTGTGGTGGTAAGGGGAGAGGATGGATGTGGTGGTGAGGGGAGAGGAGGGGTGTGGTGGTGAGGGAAAGGGTGGAGGTGAAGGGGAAGGAAGGTGAGAGTAGGAGGGGTGTGGGTGCACGTAATGAGTGAGCCTCGGTCCCAGCTGTCGTGACGAGGGTGTGGAGTCCATCAGGCATATAGGGTAACAAAGCGCTGGACTAAATTGTGTTGTATAATATATATAAAATTGTTTCTAAAATGAGCTATAGGCGCTACAGTCTACCTCCTGAGACCAGCATTCCACCTACGTGTCACACACATCCGCAGGTCACGGCTTCGGCACTACTGTCCACTGTCCATATTGAATACGTACTAAGATTTTATCATTCAGGACTTTTTGTGTGTGTGTGTGTGTGTGTGTGTGTGTGTGTGTGTGTGTGTGTGTGTGTGTGTGTGGCAGTAATGGGTAGCGGGTGTCTTTTAACGACATACTGGTATGCCATGTGAAAAATCAGCTAAGACAGTTGTAACGTACATCAAAGCCACAAACCCCTGCCACAGCCTGGGATCGAATTCATGTCCTTTCGGACGGCAGCCATCTGCTTTGCTCACTCCATTACCACCACCACCTCCGACTTTGGCCATGTATTAGAAGTTCCATTCCCTTAGACCCTGCAGTCTGTCTGCACACAACAGACGACGCACATGTTTTCACAGAGCACAATTGGGCGCAAATTCCGTACCATGCACACTCAGTATATGCTAAAGCTGTCTACTTTAGGACTTCCCAGACCTGTTCCCTGCCCCCGCCTGGGATCTGTGTAATGTCATGTTGGTCTTTGGTCCAGTACTCTTCCGCTTGACCACCAATAGTCATAACAGATAACCAGATGAGGAACTTCCACAGAGCCATACTCGTCATCAGTCAGAGACAATCCACTACCTAACTAAAGCTTCTTGCATCATCCGCCACCCAGTCCCAACAGATACATGAATTTCATCTCTCCTTCTTGTCCCGTGTCTGCTTCTTAATCTCATTCCATCTCTGAGGTGCCATTTCGTCATCTTGATTTGTCCATACACCTGTTATTTGCTCCACTAAAGATGCGACCTGCTCATTCTTTTCTGCGTTTACAATTGTGGTGGCTTTTTCCTTCGCTTTCACGTGTACCCTTATCCACGAAACTCTCTTACTGTTCATTCATGATCTGCCCAACATTTACCTTTCTGTTGGTTCAGATATTCCTAAGTTACCTTTCTAATGATTTAGTTACAATCAAGGTTATGATGTTTAGTTCGGCAATAAAGGAATACCTGGATTGTACACATTATTTTGTTAAACACACTTAATGGGGTAATTCTGTTCAAGATGAATTCTCTGTTTTACCATAAAACCCTCCGTACCATTTTTTTTTCGTTTTGCTGGATTTTATTGTCATATACGGGAAATTTCTGAACAGCGTGTCTGGTTTTTATTTATTTCTTAATTTTTTTATGACATGGCCTGAATGTTATAACTTTAGTTTTCTTTGTCATCTTTACTGTACTCTTTTAAAACATTTCTTGCAGTCGAAGAGGTTTGTCACCAGTGAATAGGGGTGTTCAGTCGTTAACCCTTTTTGTTGATTCCTTTGACATCCTTCTCAAAATTTCTGAAAGTGTGCTGTAACAGTGCAATAAATAATTATAAGAAAATGGTGCTTCTTGTCGAATAAAAATACGTCACTTTATAACTCTCGTTATCCATAGGCGTCTGCAGTATTTGGCGTCTTGCATTCCTTTTACCTTTATTCGGTTTTTTGATTCCGTCTGCTGCTCTTTTATTTATATTGAAAACTGCTTCAGTATTATCGGCTATGGTGTTTGCTCATCGGAGGTCCTCTACCATGTTCCTTTTATTTGCCTTTGCCTTTGTAGCATTTTATGTGGCCATCATACATGCACAAAGTCAACCAGATTTTTATGGCCATGTGTACAGCTGTGAATACACACTAACAAGCCCCTTCATGAGGCGCAGTAGTCCTCTTGCCGGATCCCAGCAATGGACATCCCACATGGCCTCACCTTACCACGTGCCACTGTCAGCCTTGACCGTAAACTGCTGATGTTGGAGAGGGATGTCATGTGGTGGATCCGATATAACTGAGTTGCCAAGCTGCCTGATCATTCAAACGTCTCTGAACTTCCTCCTTATGCCCCAAAAGGAGGATGATGGACTGCATGAAGGCAAATTAAGCCTGCAGTTCATCGGCTGCCTGTCTTAAATCAGCCTGGGGCCAAAACAACAGTACCAACATTAACTGTATAACGCCATTGGCTTTAATATAACATTTTAGAGGAATATAAAGAAGAGAGGTAAAAACTTTTATAGATATCTAGTTGTTTGCAGCACAATCCGGAATTTGAACCTGACGAACTATAGTCCATTTTCCTTCCCACTCGACCACCAGTCTCTAGGAAGTTGTGTTGTTCTGTAAAGGATACGACTCTTCAGTAGGATGCTATCAGACGAGTTCCTGTGAGGTGACCTTGTACCCTGAAGTGAAGGTGTCCCTGGAGGGCATCCTAGCCCGACCCATCCATCCTCAGTCCTGCAGTCTCACAGATTCGCCGGCCCTCCTACCTTTCCCCTCCCCGCCACGACTTATGTTTCCTGACGGAGCCACAAATGACAATAACGAGAGCTGTTCCTCCACCTCCCTGTGACTGCAATCCCACTACTGTACGGACTGCACGGAACTGGTTACATTACGTATCATTGCCACTTCACCCTCTATACATATCAGTCTAGGTGTTGGCCATTTTGTCACTTGGCATTCACTTAGCAATCAATATTTACTGTTGTAGTTGGTGTTTATGTTTCACCTCCACTTCATCCCCACTTCTTAGTTAAAAAGAGGGCAAAGTAGTGTCAGGGTGGGGGAGTGGGGCTGAGGGGAGAGGCGAGGGGACAGAAGCCTCGGAGGGACAGCCAGGGTAAAGTGACCCCTAAACACGAAGGACATTAAGCTTAAAGTAACCCATGGGAACTCTGTAATTAGCGGCCTCCTTGCTATTTGGACGCGCTGGTATGTAAACACAGATTTGGGGGGGGAAGTGACGGGCCTAGGGCAGGGAAAGGCAGGCTAGGGGAGGGGAGGGCAGGGTAGGGTATGTATAGGAGCGTAGGGTAGAACTGGGCAGGGCAGGGCAGGGCAGGACATGACAAGACACTGAAAGACAAAGTAGTTTAAGGTAGGGTAAATGAGGCAGAGTTCACAGAGGCAGGGTAGAGTAGCGTAGAGAGGGTGAAGTAGGTAGGGGGAAACAGGGTAATATTCCGTGGTAGAATAGTCAGGGCAGGACAGAGTAGGACAAAATATGTTGAGTATTGTAAGGGTAGAACATGGAAGGGCAGGGTATGTTAGAGCAGGGCAGGGTAAGGTAGGACAGAGTAGAGTAAGGGAGGGTAGTCTTAGCGAAGAGTAACAAAAAGGAAGACGATTGTAGGAGACGGGAGGAGAGGACCCGCTTGCTTGAGAAAAAAAAAATGAAATGATATGTTGACTTGTGTGGTGGGCGGTTCCTCCAGGCATACACGAGAAGAGGAGGGAAGTGGAAGGTGAAGGAGGAGAGAGAGAGAAGCTGACGAAGAAAGGAGGAAAGTGGTAGGGAGAAAAAAAAAAGATGAAGGAGAGGAGGGAAGGAAAAGGAGCGGTGGAGAAGTAGATGGGAATTGGAGAGAAAGGGGGGAGGGAGGAGACATGGTGAGAAATAAGAAAAATTTAAAATGCCAAGAAAGAAAGAAAAGAGGGAGAAAGTTCAGATGAGAGAAGGAGGAAGGAATTAAGGTTCCAGGGATAGGGAAAAAAATAGTGAGGAGAGGAAGGAAGGAAGGAGACGGAGAGGGAATAAGAAAGAGAGAAAGGTATGGACCAGTTAAAAATAGGAGGAAGACAGTGAAGAGTGGGAAGGAGAGGCACGCGATGGGCAAAATAAGAAGAAAAAGAAAGAAGGAAGAAGGTAGACATTTGACAGTGTGAAGATGATGAGTAAAGGAAGGAGAAGAATGAACGGAGAAAGGCGAAGAGAGAGAAAGAGAGAGAGAGGGGGGGGGGGGGAGTTGGTGTAAAAAGTAACTACCACCGTTGTGCTGTATAAGGGGGGGGGGGGGGGGCGCCAGTGATTGGGAAGGAGGGGGAGGGGTATTTCAAATATTCTTCCTGGAAGGGAGGGAGGAGGGAGGTGAGGGAAGGAGGGAATGACAGCTTCGGGTGAGGAGGGAAGGGGGAGGGGGAGGGAAGGCGTAAGTGTGTATAAAAAGAAGGAAAGTGGGAGGGAGAGAGGAAGGGAAGGAATGGGAGGGGCGGGAAGGAGAGGGAGCAAAGTAGCAAGAAAAGAGGCAGGAGTTGCGGATGAGAGGAAAAACGAGGAGGTAGGAAGGTATTAGGGAGAATGTTGAAAAGAGGAGGAAGTAAATAAAAAGTGGGAACCAAGAAGTTTCAAGGAAGGAGAGAGAGGGAGGGAGGGAGAAAGTGAGAGAGAGAGGTGATGGGCAAGGAATTTGAAGTATGAAGGAGGAAGTGAGGAAGGGATAGAATTTTGAGTAAGAGAGGAGGGAATGACAAGGAAGGGAGTGGGAAGGAAGTAAAAAAGAAGGAAAGAGGGAAGAAAGACAGAGACAGGAGGAAAGGGGAAGGTAAGAGGGAAGAGGAAAATTAGGGAGGAGGCAAAAAGTGGGAGACATAGAGAAAGACGGGAAGTTGGGAGAGAACAAGGAAATAATAACAGGGAGAGAAGAGGGAAGGAGGAAGAAGGAGCAAGGACCCCTCCCCCCCCACGTCCTAAGGGGTCCTCGTGTAGTGAATGTGACCAACCAGGCGTGAGCTACCCTGGCCTTCCTACCTGCCTACCTCCTTCACTCACTTAACCTTCCTTCACTTCCTTCCTTCACTCTCCTTCACTTACATTTCTTCACTCCATCTGCGTACCTACCCACTTTCCTTCGCTTCCTTCATTCATTCACTTAACCTTGCTTTCACTTCCTTCATTCACTCCCCTTCAGTCACATTTCTTCATATACCTACCTACCAACCAGCTAACATACCTAGCTACCTCCCTACTTACCTGTCTGCTTACCTGGCACCTACTTACCTACCTGCCTTCCTACTTACCCGCCTTTCTACTTACCCCTCTACTTACCTACCTGCCTACCTACCTGCCTTCCTTCCTTCTTACCTACCTATCCTCCTACTTACCTACCTACTTAACAACTACATGCCTACCAACCTTCCTATTTACTAGCTACCTACATGCCTACCTACTTACCCACTTACTTACCCACTTACTTACCTAGCTTCTACCTCCTTACTTACCTGCCTACCTAATCCTTATTAAATTCCTCCATCCTTCGCTTTCCTTCACTCACCCCTTCACCTTTCTTCAATTTACCAATCCTGCCTCTCCTAATATTTTCTTTAATTCCTCCTTCCCTACTCAGCCATACTTCGCGCCACCTACCTCCTCTCTCTCTCATTCCTTCCTTCCTTTACTTTCAGTTCATCCTTCACTTCCTTCATTCCTTCCTCCTTACCACTTGAAATTCCCGTTTCTCGCTGGTGTGATTTTTCCTTCGATTTCTTCCGCCTTCCCTGCCACTTCCTCTCTCTCTCTCTCTCTCTCTCTCTCTCTCTCTCTCTCTCTCTCTCTC
>JAGKTI010028881.1:0-12814 GCA_018397915.1 Birgus latro | reverse complement strand
GAGCCAATGCAGACATTAGGTGTGCCATAGCCTCATCCCTTTTTTGCTGAAGTAACTGCTCAGATGGACATTGCAGGAACCAAATGGAAAGATGAAGGGTGGAATCATCAGTGTATGAGTGGATAGGGTTAGATGTACAGCTTAGGTCATTGATGAATAAAAGGAAGAGAGCTGGTGATAGGACAGAGCCCTGAGGAACACCACTGTTGACAGATCAAGAAGAACGGTGGCTGTCTACAACTGCAGCTATAGAACGACCAAAAAAGAAGTTATAGATGAAGGCACAGATAGAAGGATAGAAACTGTAAGAGGGTAGTTTGGAAATTAAAGATTTATGCCAGACTCAATCGAAAGCCTTTGAGATGATAAGTGCAAAGGCAAAGCTTTCGCCAAAGTCCTGAAAGGAGGATGGCCAGGAATTTGAAAGGTAGATGAGAAGATCGTCAGTGAAGCGTTCCTGACGGAACCCATACTGATGATCAGAATGTAGGCTGTGATAGGAGAGATGCTTTAAAACTTTTTCGAGCAAACACTGACAAATCTACCAGTTTCTTTAAACCCTTTGCACCCCATGTCCCCAGTATGGGATGGAATGGAGCATTTTCGAAACTTAATAGAGAAGGGAACCCCTGGATAGGAACCTATGAGCTTTGCGATTATGAGCCGATAGTCGGAGGGCGGGACGCCCAGCACCCTTCCAGTAAAGTCCCTCACACAGGAACTCTGGAAGCAAAGGGGTTAAGAATAGACTCAAAAACTTTTGAGACACAGGATGTTAAAGCAATTGGGTGATAGATGGTTGGGGATGGTCACCCTTCTTTGGGACTGGCTGAATGAGGGCAAACTTCCTGCAGGAAGAAAAGGTACAAGTTGATAGACAAAGGCAAAAGAGTTTACCTAGGCAGGGTGTAAGCACAGAAGCACAGTTCTTGGGGACAACAGGAGGGACCCCCATCAAGCCCACATGCCTTTGTTAGTATTGAGGCCACTGATGGAGGAACAGCACTGGAATTGTCTAAGGTGGAATTGGAGAAAGTCTGAGTAGAAGAAATAGCTACAGAGCCAACAGAGTCGAAAAGAGGAGGGAAGGATGATGAGGTAAAGTTGTTAGAAAGGTTTTTGGCAAAGTGCCAGAAGGAGCGGGAAGGATTCAAGTTGGAGAGTTGAGTAGGATTTAGTATGGATGAAATTATTTTTAGCAGAACGAAGAACAGACTTAGCACGATTACAGGCAGAAACAGAAAAACGATGTGATTCAGGGATGGGTTGGCTCTGGTACTTTTTATTGGCCCTCTTCTTGTTGTGGACAGCATTAAAATAAGTGTGATTAAACGAAGGCTTTCTTGCATTAGTCAAAGGTTATGAGAAAGGAATGTATGCTTCCATGCCCAAGAGAATAGCTTCTGTAATGCACGATGCACATTCAGATGGCTCCTGGCCATGGAAGCAATAATCATTCCAGGAAAAATAAAAGAAGTAGTGCTTGAGGGCCTCGTAATCAGTATGGCTATAATGGGGCTCCTATTAAAAAGAAACCTCAGGAAATTGATGGTAGAGTATCTTGGGAAGCTTACCATGCGCAGTTTGAGCTACTTGCTGATCAGAATGGTTGGGGTGATAGGCAGAGTATAGTGCGGCTTGCTACTAGCCTCAAGGGTGCTGCAATGGAAATTCAGGGCCAGATGTCAGTAGAGTAGGGGAACAGTCGTCAGTCCTTAGTAGAAGTACTGGAGTGGAGATACGGGACCATGTACCAGACTAAGGTTTACAGAGCAAGATTCCAGAGCCGTGTAAGGACTCGAGGCGAATCCCTACAGCAGGTTGCTCATGACCTGGAGAGTATGGCATACAAGGTGTACCCTGGAGCAGCAGCACCTAACCTGTTGGCTATTCTTCTGAGGGTCCAGCTCATCAATGCTTTTGACAGTGCAGAGTTGAAGTTGCAAGTGAAGCAGGCACAACCCAGAAGAATGCAAGAATTACTAGCCAGGTAGGGCTGTAGAATTTGAGTCCTAGGTCAGGTCCAGTATGTCCACTTTTCAGGCATGTCGTACTGCAGGATTCAAGGCAAGAAAGACGCAGGTACATAAAGTGGAAAAAATTGAAGGGAGCTGCTGTCACTGTGAAAAGCCAGAATATAGGATAGTGGACTGCTACGAGAGGAAAGCGAACAGATCAGAAGAAGTTGTTGGTTCTGCGAGAAGCCTGGATTGTTACAAATGGTGGAAGGAGCAAGAACAGAACAGTGCAAGGAAACCCACAATTGCAACAAACTGATGTTGGACAGTCCTGGAGTAATTGTATCTGCAATAATTGGAATGTTATTAATTACAGAAATATTGTAATTGTAATTATAATTGTAATTGAATTAAAATTGAAGTAATTAATTGTAATTTAATTGTAATTGTGAAAGGGGAGGAAAGTGGTACTAGTAAGTTAACCCTGTACCAAGCTCTCATTATGTAATTATGATGCCACCTAAGTCACTTTTTCACGGTTCTCCTGCTTTTTTCCTGAACACCTGTTCTATTATGGAAGCTGTGGAGGGACAGAAGAAGGTGACCACAACTGCTATATGACCAGTGATTCAGGGACTTAAACACTCACGGAGAATCTAATTCATAATACCCAATTAGGCTACAATACTGTGAACAACTGGTTAATGTGCTATTGGACTCTGTGAAGAAAAAGATTGGTTATGGAAGCTGTGGAGGGACAGAAGAAGGTGACCACAACTGCTATTGGACCAGTGATTCAGGGACTGAAACAATACTGTGAACAACTGGCTGATGTGCTATTGGACTCTGTGAAGAAAAAGATTGGATCCATACATGGAAGTGATAGATTTCGATCCCAGGTTCAAACCGAACTGACTTTCATTACGAGTGCAGAAGGACCAAGTGCTGGCATATGTCAGTAATCTGGTGTATGGATTTTTTTTAATCATTTGTTTTTTCTTCCTCTGTTCTATTATTTTAAAAAAATGTCAAGGAAATATTGTAATTGTAATTGAAAATAAAACTGAAGAAATTAGTTGAAATTTAACCCTTTCGCACACGGAACCGTGATTTGCGTTCCATGTGGTGTGGTGTGTAGAAGCACACAGGGCGCAGATCGCATGAAAATCGAAAAAAAAATAAGCTTTCGATTGAGTTGTGTCAAATTTTGGTGCATTCTAGCAGCCATGTGTCTCTCCAAAGGTGAGACCTTCTCAACACTGCAGTGGCTCCTATGGGCCTGCACGTAATGATAAAATCTCAGTGCTCCAGAAGCAGCCAGACTGCAGGGTCGTGCCGCGTTGCTTTGTCCCCTTAAATCCGTCATTTTTCCCCTCCCATCCGAGGCTGAAGCCATTATTGAAATATTGTGATTGTTTTTTACTGTACTGTGAAGTGATTGTGTCTATTGAAAATAGTTTTTTTTTTTTGTAAATCACTGGGGCCCGTTATCAGCCGTTAGTCCTAGAGGCACATAATGAAGGTTTGTGTTAAACCATAAGCCACATTTCTTTAGGTCCAATATTTTAAACCTGTGATATCTCATAGGAAGGAATATTGGTGAGTGTTTGACTCCCACCTAAAAATTTATAAGAGAAGGTATATTTACCATCGCAATACCGAAATATATAATTAATTACCATTTATAACTTTATTCCTCATCTCCATATACATACAGTGCGTGACTGCTACAAAAAATGCAGGTTGACGGAACACTGAATGAACTCTATTAATGTCATCTGAATATTGTTTGGATTTTTACGTTAGGAATATAGTTGTTAGAGACTTTTTACATTTGTATTGGTAATTTCAGATAAAATAAAAGTGGTCAAGTTGTTTTATGGTCAAAGAATCCACTTTTGGAATAATTCAAAATTAATATAAACGAGCTATTCTAAAAATAGCATAATTGAAAGCAAAAACACTAAAAATGCAACTCCCACAAATGACCTAAAAAATTAGCTGGGAAACACTCCCAATTCTGTTTAAAATACAGAAAACATTTCTGGGAGTGATAAAATTTCGTCTCGAAAAACAGAATTTAGTAACAAGACTAAACGAGAGAATAAGTCAGATGAAATCGATTCACGAGTACAGAAGGCTGTCATTTCAAGGATTAAAGTACAAATTGGTTCATTTCATTTGACACTTGAAAACATGTTTTAAATTTAGAGGTAAAACGGGTATTCTTTTCATCTGAATAACTAGAGTTTTAAAGCGGCAACGTGGGCTTCTTGATGAACTAAAAAAAAAAAAAACGAATATTTTCCGAGTATAACGGATCTTGTGAAATCATTATCCATATTTACGAAGGTAATATCACTTCGAAAAGCAAGAAATCGTTTAAACGAAAATGGTCTCTTACCAGATATATATTATTACGGAAAACTAAATATATAGCTGTAGGGAGACATGGAATTTATAAAAATTATTGGGGTTCTCATCCATGCAGTTTTATTGTTCATGATGGGTCTTATAAAATCAGGTTGTCAAAGCGTCTTCCTGAACTGTTTTGTCTCTCATGTTGAGATTAAGAGGATTTATAAATTTCGAGTTTTTTTTTTTTTTAATTCTCATTACTTGTGACTTCAAGTACAAAAACTAGTCCCAATTGTGAACTAGTCTCGGCTGATGGAATCCGCTTTTTTGGGCAGTTCCAAACTAGTTTTCTCCAGTCATGGCTGCATAAGCGAATTTCTTGGTGAAATCGCCATATATGCAGCTTCCAGAAATATAATTAAAAATGATAGTGAAACACATCCAATTACTTCCAGATCTCAGAAGACATATGTGAGGGCGATAAATGACACATTAAGGAAATATTTAGTAAGAAATCAATTGACACATTAAGAGAGATTGCATCTGAGGTGTTTAAGAACAGTTGATTTGTATTATTGTATGCATGACTGAGGGAAACTAAATATTTCGAATGAGTTTTCTTCTTCATCTGCAGTACAATCACTTTAAAATTACATCAAGCCTCCTGAGAACGAAAAAAAAAAAAAACCCACACTATGAAGATTCGTGTTACACCTAAGCCACATTTTATTAGGTAAAATCTCTCACAACTGTGATACCTCGTGAGAAGGAATATTGGTGAGCTTGTGACTCTCACATAAAAATTTATACAGAAGGTGTAATTACCATCGCATTACCGAAATACATAACTAATTAACATTTATAACTTTATTCCTCGTCTCCGTAGACATACATTGGATGACAGCTACAAAAAAACGCAGGTTGACGGAACACTGAATGAACTCTATTAAAATCGTCTGCATACTGTTTGGGCTTTTATGCTAGGAATTTGGTCATTTCATTTGTGAATGTAACTTCAGATAAAAAAAGTGTTCAAGTTATTTTGTTAAAGTTAAAGCATCCAGTTAGGAATAAGTCTAAATTAATATAATTAGTTATTCTAAAAATCTCTTAATTGAGACATACATTGGATGACAGCTACAAAAAAACACAGGTTGACGGAACACTGAATGAACTCTATTAAAATCGTCTGAATACTTTTTGGACTTTTATATTAGGAATTTGGTCATTTCATTTGTGAATGTAACTTCAGATAAAAAAAGTGTTCAAGTTATTTTGTTAAAGTTAAAGCATCCATTTAGGAATAAATCTAAATTTATATAATTAGTTATTCGAAAAACCTCTTAATTGAGAGCAAAAACACTAAATATGGAACTTCAACAAATGTACTCTAAATTACCTGCGAAACACTCCCAAATTTATCTAAAATTCAGTAAACATTTTGTCACGAATTTTCTACATCGTAAAATTATGTAACGTAAATTGTGACATCGAGTGATTTTGCGGAGGAACGAATTATTATGAAATGTACGATGTTTCGCTCGTTCTCTCAAACCGTTCGCTCGCGTGCTTGTATTCGCATCAAGTTGTCAAAACTTTCGTCATTCTTTCGCGAGTGATTGTGTTTATGTGCGGGCGGTGCATTCCTCTGAGCGATAATTTCTGAATTATCGCTTCCGCCTCCGGCCGTTACGTAAGGCCACACTCTTTCACACGCTCTTCACGTCAGGCACTCAAAATCAGAGTTAGTCTGACTGTGGACACGGTGCGTGCGGTACGCCTTGCAAAGGCTAGAGTGATCACTTTCTTAGCGATTTCAGATCTCAGCTTGTATTGGCGTGTATCCTCGAAGCTCCCACCAATCTTTGGTGATTGTCTGCAGCAGCTCGGTCTCATCTATACCGATTAGTATTTTCTTTTGTTTTCCTAGGCTTAAGTTTTTGGGATATCTAGCTGTTTGTCTGAGTGTTTGAGTGAGTGCATTTCTGTTTCTTGATTTGAATTGGAGTCATGTAACGTAAATTTATTTTCTTGTATTCAATAAATTTACAGTTCGTTTTTTTGAGCCTTGTTAAATGTAACAGTCGTGTTTAATTTTCCCACATATTTAATACAGTTTTGCTGCTCCAAGTTAGCACAATTCTTTATATTAAATCACGACTGGTACTTAGGCCAGCTTTTGGCATTAATCCTTAAATCCGTTGTGTTAGCTAGGAGTTTGGCTCAGCCAAGATCCTGATTATTATTATTATTATTATTATTATTTAATGTTAAGGGGAGAAACTAACTTTCTAAGAGGCCAACGGTACAATATTACAGCCTACTTGAGCGTCTAGTCTCTGCTGGGTACCGTTGAGAAAGTCTATAAATTCTCGACTCTAGAGAATTGGCGAAGTAAGCCAGCATAAAGTGAAATTGCTACTTGATTTCACGAGTCTATTCTCTCTTAATGAATGACTCGATAGTCATTCCTAGCACACATAGCTATATATTGTATACTCGAATTATACAATATCGCATTTTCTTTATGAATTACTAAATTCCCCCTGCCATCTGGCGACCTCATTCCAGGATAAACTCCTAGCTTGAAATTATTATTACCGAATCACTCACTCACTCTTACTTATCAGTCTCAATTTTCACTCAGTTTCAAACTGAGCATCATGGAGACTACTTCATACGTGCAAGAAGCTAAGGACATGGGGCTTACTAACCCCCAGGAAATTCGAGATTATGTCCTGTTGCGCAGCAATTACGAGCAGCAACATGAAAATGCCGCCCGTGAAGAGCGGAAAATTCAGCGTGAGCATGAGAAGGAGGAGCGCGAATACGAGGAACAACAGAAAAGAGAAGAAGCGGGAGGAATGGCAGAAAGAGAAGGAGCGGGAGGAACGTTAGAGAGAGAAGGAGCGGGAGGAACGTTAGAAAGAGAAGGAGTGGGAGGAGCGCGAGAGGGAGCGCGAACGTGAGTACGAGGAACGAGAGCATGACAAAGCACGTGAACATGAGCGCCAAGCACGTGAACACGAGCTGGAAGTGCTGAAGCTTAAGCTAGACTCCTTGGCTTCAGGCACATCGGGTGCAGCTAATCCAAGCTCCACTACTGCTCTCTCAGCACCTTTTCTAGCAACTCCACGTCTCAAGCTTCCTTCTTATAAGGAAGGCGAGCGAATCGAGCCATTTATAGCTTGTTTCGAAGACATGGCAAACCTGTACGATCTGGATGAGGCAGCTAAGCGGCTTCAGTTCCTTAGCCTGTTTGAGGGCCCTGCCCTCGACATTCTCCACAGAATTCATGGAGATAATCTCACGTATGAGATGATGAAGACCGCACTCATCAAAGCGTACGGTCTTACTGTTGATCATGCTAGAAATCAGTTCATGAAGGCGCGTCTCCAGGAGAAGGAGGCAGCTGTTCAGTTCCTTGACCGTCTCACGGCATATTTAGGCGAGCGTATGGAGAAGGACGAGACTCCCAGCACACGAGAGGAAATGATCGACCTGGTGTTGCTCACACAGCTGGAAAAGTCGTGGCCTGCTGAGCTTATGGCCCAGCTCAAGATGTCCAAAGTGAAGGACGCAACCCAAATGGTGGAAAATGCTGATGCTTTCTTTAGTGCGTGCGGGTAGGAAACTCGTAAGCAGCAGTCCTGGAACAGGAGAGATACTGCTAAGTCTGGGAAGCAATCTCAGACTGAACCCCAGCATCAAGGCCATTCTCAAAATAATGGTCATGGTCCAGGCAAACCGCAGAAGGACCAGGGGCAGAATACACAGAAACCTGACTGGAAGAGGTACAACAAGTACCCTAACCAGCAGCAGTATCAGCCACACAATCGCCAACCGGGACAAACCTTTTTGACACCAGCCCCAGCGTATCGGAGGCAGGAGGCAAACGCAGCCTTCATTCCCCAACAGGCGCACGATGGTGCCGTCCCCACCAGCACAGGTCCTCCTTCTCAGTTCTCTAGTCCCCCTCAGATGGTGAACTCTCCTCCACAGGTCGTCAGTGCTCCTGCTCCCCAGATGGTGAGTAAACTCGTTCACCTAGTTCAGGTACAACTCCTCAGGCATCTAGTCCTGTCAGATTTGAAGAGTTGTCTGCCATGAAGCCTTATCAATGGCTGGCTGCTTCCTCCACAGGCCCTCCCACAGGTAACAGTGCCTTCCTTGTTCAGCCAGGGTTTGTGGGAGGTGTTTCTGTTAATATACTGAGAGACAATGGTTCCTCAGGTTGTACTGTCAGGCAGAGTCTTGTTCGTCCTGAAGAATATACAGGCAGACAGGTCCAGGCTCAGCTTATTGATGGATCGGTGAGATTGTTCCCTGAGGCACGTATCCAGGTAGCATCTCCCTTTTACACAGGTTCAACAGTTGCAGTCGTCAAGCAAGAACCTATGTTTGACCTCATTATAGGTAACACACAAGGTGCCAAGTATAGTTGCACCACAGATGTCACTATTCAGACTTCGGCTGCAGTAACGTGAGCCATGGCCAAGGCTCCAAATTGTGTTGCCCCAGTGGCTATTGCATTGCCGCAAGATCTGATTTGTAGTCAGGATGTTGTCCAAGAGCAACAGACTGACCCAACCCTTGCTGTTGTGTGGAAGAAACAAAAGGGTAAAGTGACCAAGTATTCACGTGGTGGACGAGCCAGGTTCCTTCGCAAACAAGGACAGCTCTACCGTGAGTCACGAACACTCGAGGGCGAGGTTCGACTGCAGTTTATCGTTCCCGCAAACTACCGCCAAGCAGTGTTAGAATGGGGTCATTGTTTAGCATCAGGAGTTCATATGGGCAAAAAGAAAACCCAAGGCCGTATCCGTGCTGACTTTTTCTGGCCAGGAATGGGACAGGAAATAGACAGTTTTGTGAACTCCTGCAAATGTGTGTTGACGTACCACCATTCAGGAAAGTTTCCTTCCTGCGCCGTTTGAATCCACGCCCATAATCTCTGAGTCATGTGAGAGAGAGGGCAGTGGTAATGTGGGTGCAGACCTGACGTCTCACTTGTTGGCCCCACAGGACATAATATGTCTGGGGTCTGTACATACAGTACATATGTACCGTAGCTCATAAGTGCACAGTCGTGGCAATCCCAACCGAGGACACTGATGACGAATGTGCAGTCACAGCGATCCCAACCGAGGACACCGAGGACAAATGAGCAGTTGCGGCGATCTCAACCGAGGACACCGACGACAAGCCCTTATTAGTAGTAAGCGTAGGGTTTGTACATATTGTATGTACCGTAGATTAAGGTAGGTTAAGGGGGAAGTTCGAGACCCGGCAGAGGCAATCTGAGGCTGTGTTTGAATTACCTTGTGGTGTGTCTCGAGCTGTGGGCCTCCCTGAGGATTCCTGGAGATTACACAGAAGCCACATGAGTGTTCACACCCACGCAGGGTGTTAAAATTTGACCTGCCCAAGTTTGCATAGGGATTCTCGACTACCTTCATTAGTTATAAGTGCATAGTCATGGCGATCCCAACCGAGGACACCGATGACAAATGGGCAGTCGCGGTGATCCCAACCGCGGACACTGATGATGAGCCCTTTGTAGAAATAAGTATAGTTTTAAGCGACCAGTCACGGCGATCCCAACCGAGGACACCGATGACAAATGGGTAGTCGTGGTGATCCCAACTGCGGACACTGACGACGAGCCCTTTGTAATAACGAGTATAGCTATAAGTGTGCAGTCACGGTGATCCCAACCAAGGACACTGATGACAAACGGGTAGTCGCGGCGATCCCAACCGAGGACACCGACAACGAGCCCTTTATTAGGCGTAAGTATTGGTTAAAAAGGGCAACTATTAAGGAAATAATGGCGACCTATGTACAAAACTTGCTGTTAACTGACTTTCAGCTTAAGAGTACTTTCTGTTGTGTATGATTGATTGCTGGGTGGATGAAATTGTAATTTAGTGCAAATTCTTTCATTGACACTATTGATGTTCCACCTTGACTCATTCCACAGGTACAGTTGTTGGGTGAAGAAGATGTCCAGGACCTTTGATTGTCTCTGCTGCATGCTGCCACTTCTTCTCCTCTGCCCTTGTCGCCTTTATTATTGCATTAATATTTATTATTATTATTGCTTTACACGTAGGTACAGTTACACTACAATTGTCACACCTACACCGTGTATCACATACACCACGCTACATAACACTTAGTTGTCACTGTAAATGTAGGAAACTTTCGCTCAGTTTGACCTGAGTACAGGATTTTTCACTGTCGTCTCGGAGTTTATCCCTCAAGCTTGCTTTTCTTAACGTAAATACGAGTTTTTTACACTCATAGGCGACAATGCTTTTCTCCTGTAACAGAATAGTACACACACCACACTGTGAATCTTGTGTGGCTGAGCTAGGGTGTATAAATATATATATAATGTCAAATTTTACCGAAGTAAAATTTGATTTTTCAGGGGGGTAATGTCACGAATTTTCTACATCGTATAATTATGTAACGTAAATTGTGACATCGAGTGATTTTGCGGGAGGAACGAATTATTATGAAATGTACGATGTTTCACTCGTTCTCTCAAACCGTCCGCTCGCATGCTTGTATTCGCATCACGTTGTCAAAACTTTCGTCATTCTTTCGCGAGTGATTGTTTTTATGTGCGGGCGGTGCATTCCTCTGAGCGATAATTTCAGAATTATCGCTTCCGCCTCTGGCCGTTACATAAGGCCACACCCTTTCACACGCTCTTCACGTCGGGCACTCAAAATTAGAGTTAGTCTGACTGCGGACATGGTGTGTGCGGTATGCCTTGCAAAGGCTAGAGTGATCACTTTCTTAGCGATTTCAGATATCAGCTTGTATTGGCGTGTATCCTCGAAGCTCCCACCAATCCTTGGTGATCGTCTGCAGCAGCTCGGTCTCATCTATACCGATTAGTATTTTCTTTTGTTTTCCTAGGCTTAAGTTTTTGGGATATCTAGCTGTTTGTCTGAGTGTTTGAGTGAGTGCATTTCTCTTTCTTGATTTGAATTGGAGTCATGTAACGTAAATTTATTTTCTTTTATTAAATAAATTTACATTTTTTTTTTTTAGCTTTGTTAAATGTAACAGTTGTGTTTAATTTTCCCACATATTTAATGCAGTTTTGCTACTCCATGTTAGCACAACTCTTTATATTAAATCACGACTGGTACTTAGGCCAGCTTTTGGCATTAATCCTTAAATCCGTTGTGCTAGCTAGGACTTTGGCTCAGCCAAGATCCTGATTATTATTATTATTATTATTTTTATTTTTGAATGTTAAGGGGAGAAACTAACTTTCTAAGAGGCCAACGGTACAATATTACAGCCTACTTGAGCGTCTAGTCTCTGCTGGGTACCGTTGAGAAAGTTTATAAATTCTCGACTCTAGAGAATTGGCGAAGTAAGCCAGCATAATGTGAAATCGCTACTTGATTTCATGAGTCTATTCTCTCTTAATGAATGACTCGATAGTCATTCCTAGCACACATAGCTATATATTGTATACTCGAATTATACAATATCGCATTTTCTTTATGAATTACTAAATTCCCCCTGACACATTTCTGAGAGTGATAAAATTCCGTCTCGGAGAAAAATTTAGTAACAAGACTAAATAATGTTATATGTCGGATGCAATCGATTCATGGGAAAAGAAGGAGAGCATTTTATGGTTTTACACTCAAAGTGTTTCTTTCGATTGGAGACGTGAAAACAACGTGGAAATTTTGAAATAAAACAGAAATTCTTTTCATCTGTATTACTAGGGATTTCATTTGGCATCTTGAGCTTCTTGATCAAATTGTTAAAAAATGGAATTTTTTTCCAGTATGACATTTCCTGTGATATCAGTATCCATATTTACCAAGGTAAATTCATTCCGAAAGGTAAGAAGTAATTTAAAAGAAAATTTTCTATTATCAAACATATATTGTTTGGAAAAACTAAATACATGACCGTACAGAGATATACAATTTATAAACATTTCTTTGATCCTCATATACGCAGTTTTATTGTTCATGATGGGTTTAAAAAAATCAGGCTGCCAGGGCTTCGCCCTGAAATGTTGTGTCTCTCTTGTGGAAAATAGCTGGATTTCTATATTTCAAGTAATTTATTGTCTTTTTTTTCCCCATCTTTGCCGTGACTTCAAGTATACAAATTAGTGCCAACTGCGAACTAGTTATGGCTTATAGCATCAGCTCTGGGGTTAGTTCATAACAGTTTTACTTTACTGATGGCTGTATGAGCATATTAGGGTGAGGAGACTGTAGCACCAGTCGAGCAGGGCAGTACTCCCAAGGAGGATGGAAAGCTGATGACAGTGTCACGAATTTTCTACATTGTAACGTTGTGTTGAGTGAGTCGTGACATCGTCCCGTAAATTTCAATTGTTTGTTGGCGCGTTAGCCGTTACACGCCGGCGCGCGCATCTCCCACGCTCGTCGCGCCGCCGATTTGAATGGGAGCTCAGTTTGACTGTAGACACGGCGAGACGCGGG
>JAGKTI010028880.1:0-12814 GCA_018397915.1 Birgus latro | reverse complement strand
GGGGGAAAATAGGTCCTGAGGAAACAAGGCCTTGGGGGAAAATAGGACCTGAGGGTACAGGTTCATGGGGAAAAAGGATCCAATAAACATATCCACAAGGGAAATCAGGTTTGTGTTCGTTGACCCCAAGAAGCTAATATGTGAGTGCAAATTACTTGATAAGCATAGACTGTATATATATATATAAATATATATACATAGATAGATTGATATATGTGTGCACTGAATGTGTGTCCGCATTTTAAACAACCATACCTGCAAAAGATGTAAGCAGAGAGCTCCTTGCATCACATACAGTGGCAGAGATGATGATCAGCAACAGTCCACGCTTCAGCATCTTTGGGGCCCATATCTGTGAGAGCAATGACCCATTTAACAATATAAAGAGATCATTTATATATCATGCAGTACTCTTTTCCTCATCACTAAGATAAAGGTCAGGAGCCAGGATACTAAGTGCCGGCATTTAAGGCAAAAGTAACAAGCCCAAATAGGTCCTAGTGACATCGTATTAACAATGAACTCGAAACCCCCCTCAGATGGAAATCTTTATGGTTCCCATCCAGTTAAAGCACCTTAACCTAGGCTGTAGCACCAGTCGAACAGGGCAGTACTCCCGAGGTGGATGGAAAGCTGATGATAGGGATAGCTGGAGCTCCCGTTTCATCAACCCTCGGGACTAGTTCCCGACCATCCGCCTTTGCTGAACTTTTTCAGTGGTTCAGTTATACGGAGAGTATGCCAGCATGCTTTCCAGTACAAGTTTCTCTAACTGTCATCACCAAACTACATGCACAGTACTCACTACACAACCTTTGAAAATTCAGAAAAAATGGCAAAAACTAACAGTGCCTCGGAGTCCCCGGGGGGGGGGACCACAAATGCCCCCACCATCTGCCCCTCTCCCGGTGATGACTCGTGCCTGGGACCACTGTCTGACTCACTTCTTCATTTCTGCAACATTTGCGGCCTTTCCTCAAATTTTCTTTCCGTGGAACACCACCTCTCCTCTAAACCTCACCTTCTCTTCTTAACGGAGACTCAGCTGTCTGAGGCAACTGACAGCAAACCCTTTTCTGTATCCTCCTACTTTCTCTATACTCATTTCAAAGCCAAAGTTGGCTGTTGTGTATATGTACGCAACAACGTATCTTGCTCTCATGTTCCTGAACTTGATTCTTCTGAATCCTCTACTCTCTGGCTTCGGCTCTCCTGTCATTCTCTGACTAAATATATTTACGCTGTTTACTTATCGCCTAATTCTATTGACTCTCACAAAATTCTTCGACCATCTTACATCTACGATGGAACACATTCTATCCATTTCTCCTTTCTCTGAAATCTCCATTCTTGGAGATTTCAATGTTCACCACCACCTTTGCCTCTCCTCTCCTTTCACTGATCCACCTGGTGAACAAGCCTATACCTTTTCTATCCTTAATGACCTAGAGCAGCTTGTACTGCACCCTACCCGTATTCCTGATTGCCTTGGAGAGAGCTCCAACATACTTGATCTTTTCCTTGCAACTAATCATTCTGCTTACACTGTTAATCTTTTCTCTCCTTTGGGCTCCTCCGATCATAACCTTATTATCTTAACTTGTCCTATTACTCAGGTGCAGCCTGGGGATCCTCCAAAGAAACGTCGTCTGTGGCACTTTGGAGCTGCGGATTGGGAGGCCCTCAGGCAGTACTTCTTTGATTTTCCCTGGAATGATTATTACTTCCATGGCCGGGAGCCATTTGCTTGAGCCTTACTCATTACGGAGGTTATTCTCTCGGGCATGGAAGCATACATTCCTTTCTCATATCCTCTGTCTAATGCAAAAAAGCCTTGGTTTAATCACACTTGTTCTAATGCTGTCCGAAACAAGGAGAGGGGCTACAAAATATACCGCAGCCAACCCACCCCTGAATCACATCTTCCTTATGTTTCTGCCCGGAATCGTGCTAAGTCTGTTCTTCGTTCTGCTAAAATAATTTCATCTGCACTAAATGCTCTCAAATCTCCAACTCAAATTCTTCATGCTCCTTCTGGCACCTTGCCAAAAACCTTTGTAACAACTTTACCTCACCATCCTTACCTCCTCTTTTCTACTCTGATGACTCTGTAGCTATTTCTTCTACTGATAAAGCCGATCTCTTTGCTCAGACTTTCTCCTCCAATTCCACCTTAGACGATTCTGGTGCTGTTCCTCCATCACTTCCCCCTTTGAATTCCTCATTGCTGACATTAAAATTTCTTCAGCTGATGTATTTTCAGCCATCACTGGCCTCAGTACTACCAAGGCATAAGGTCCTGATGGAGTCCCTCCTGTTGTCCTCAAGAACTGTGCTTCTGTGCTTACGCCCTGCCCAGTTAAACTCTTTCGCCTTTGTCTATCAACTTGTACCTTTCCTTCTTGCTGGAAGTTTGCTCTCATTCAGCCAGTCCCAAAGAAGGGTGACCATTCCCAATCCTTTCACTATCGCCCAATTGCTTTAATATCATGTGTCTCGAAAGTGTATGAGTCTATTCTTAACAGAAAAATTTTAAAGCATCTTCCCTATCACAACCTTCTTTCTGATCGTCAGTATATGTTCCGTCAGGGACGCTCCACTGGCGATCTTCTCACCTACCTTTCAGACTCCTGGTCATCCTCCTTTCGGAACTTTGGCGAAAGCTTTGCCATTGCTCTTGACATCTCAAAGGCTTTCGGTCGAGTCTGGCATAAATCTTTAATTTCTAAATTGACCTCTTACTGTTTCTATCCTTATATCTGTGCCTTCATCTCTAGCTTCCTTTTTGGTCGTTCAATAGCAGCTGTTGTAGAGGGCCATCGTTCTTCACCTAGATTTATCAACAGTGGTGTTCCTCAGGGCTCTGTCCTATCACCAACTCTCTTCCTTTTATTCATCAATGACCTTCTAAGCTGTACACCTAACCCTATCCACTCATACGCTGATGATTCCACCCTTCACCTTTCCATTCGGTTCCCACAACACCCATCTCAGCAGTTACTTCATCAAACAAGGGATGAGGCTATGGCACACATAATGTCAGACTTGGCTCGTATCTCTGACTGGGGTAAAAATAATCTTGTTGTTTTTAATGCATCAAAGACTCGGTTCTTGCACTTATCAACCAGACAAAACCTTCCACAGGAGTACCTGCTGATGTTTAATAATGTCCAGCTCGTTCCTACATCATCCTTGAACATGCTTAGGGTTTCATTCAGTCGGGATTTATCTTGTAAAGAACATATTACATCTCTTGTGTAATTTGCTTCCAAGAGATTATGTGTGCTAAGCCGACTCCGAACCTTCTTTACCCCTACACAGATGTTGACTTTAGACACTGGTTTTATTCGTCCCTGTTGGAGTGCAACTCATGTGTGGGGAGGATCCCCACGTACAGCCCTTCTCAATAGGGTGGAGTCAAAGGCTTTTCATCTCATTAACTCTCCTCCTCTTACTAGCTCCCTTCCACCTCTGTTTCTTCGCTGCACTGTTACATCTTTATCTTTTTTCTATCGCTGTTTCAATGGCTACTGTTCCTCTGAACTGTCTACTTGCATCCCTCCACCTCTACGACGGGCATGTAGTACCCATCTAGGAACAACCTCTCATCCCTTTTCTGTCTGAACTCTCTAATGCAAGAGTTAACCGTTACTCCCAGTCCTTCATTTATGCAACTGGTCAGCTCTGGAACTGTCTTCCTCTGTCTGTATTTCCTACTTCCTATAATCTCCAGTCTTTCAAACGCAATGTGCCCAGGCTCCTCGAAATGAACGGATCTTGAATTTGGCTCTCTTTTGTGTTGTTTTTGTTTATTCTTGGAAGGAACGGTTTGCGGGCCCATGGCCTTTGATTCCTTCTTCCTTGCATTAAAAAAAAAAAAAAGAACACAAAGCATCGACTTGGTTATTTTGTTACCAACCATCTTTGTAAGTGTTTTTCTGGATTACAAGAACCCATTTGGTTTGTCACTCAGGGTAGCATCACCGGAAGGATGCATTACATGCAGCAACTGAATGGTCGCATATAACAAAATAATGTCTCATTGGAAATGTAAAAAAGATACATATCAAAGGGCATCCAAATGCCTATGAGGGTACAGCAATTGTATCTGTAGTAATGTTCATAACAGATTTCTAAAATAAGTTTACAATTGCATCTACTTCTAATTGCTGTCATTGATGTAAATACTGGCATTGAAGCTGAAGGCAAAAAGCCTATTAATGTAAAGGGGGGTGTTTGCATATAATTAGCTGTATGGTTAGTTCTTTTCACTTCTGTTAGAAACAGCAGGGACCTATACCCTCGGAAGTCAGCCAGCCAAAACATCGACAGATCCAGCGAACTTATGTACAATGCCCTCCATAAAAAGGGTCGCCCTGTTCCGCTCAGAAAAAGATGATAGCTGCCCAGCAGGATTGAAATTGTCTAGTGGAGGAGGCCCATAATGCATGTAGCATAGCCTCCATGACATTTGGAAGGCAGAGGGTGGGATGAACCCACCAGAAGAATACTGTGCATAAAGATTCAATGCTGAATGGAGCTTCCCTGTTAGAGGGTTGGTGAGGCATGCCTTTCCCAAAGGCAGTGGGTTGGGGCACACCCTTTGCAGTACTCTGGTGCTAAGAGCAGATTTCTCCCAATCAAGACTGAGCTTGCTAACAATGTTTGGGAGAACCCTGGATGCAATGGGGGAATCAGATATATGAATGTCCACTTCATTCAGTTCTGCTCTAATGCATCTGGTCTCCTGTCAGCACACAGTGTATCTTGGATAGGTAGAACAGTAACTGCATCGTGTCTTTGGTGAAAAGAGGTCCACCTGCATATGGCCAGACTGAAAACCAGTGATTTAAATATAGCTCTCCAAAGAGTCCACTCGACTAACGCCAACTTAAACCTCCCAAAAGCATTGACCCTCTGGTTTTTCTCCCCACAAGGTACTGAGCTAACAGGCAGTGGTGAGTGAGCTGCCGGATTTCTTCTGTCTGTGCCAGGAAGTGCTCTGACCTTGGCATGCCATACTATTTGATGCAATGTACTGCTACTTAGTTGTCCATTTGGACATAACTTAGCATCCTGACATTTATGTGCTTGACAAGCTATATCCTTGTCCAGGCATCTGTTGTTGGTGCCCTTTTCTTGACTGCATGCCCCACCCCAAGTTCAAGGCATTGGTTACGATCATGAGGCCGGGAGGGACTGGATGGAGCATGAATCGAGCGCTGCTTCCTTTCTGCTGGGATCACTTAAAGCTCCCGTGTTAGGTGGCAGTGGCACAACCTACCAAGAGAAAAGACTTTCACTGCTTAGGTGCCCACAGCAGAGACTCATGGTGTCCTCGCGACTCCAGGTTGGCAAGAACAATCCTGGACAAGTTTCCTCGAGGGCAACGTACACTGTCCGGGGAAAGGTGCACTCAGACTCACTTGGAGTCTGGCTGCAGACCTAACCAGATTACTTGCTTCACAAATGGCCATAGAAGAATTTTCCATACTGATCTTGGAGCCGAGCTCTCCAGCTGCGTTAATTACGTAGCTTGTGTTTTTGAGACACTCCTCCTTGGTGGCCATTGTGAGGAGCCAGTCATTAAGATACATTAACCCCATAAAGACAGGCATCGGAATGGCGTGACATACTCAGGACAGGCATAATCGGAGGGTGCGATATAGTGGGGGGGCTTATGGGGGGGTGGGGGTGGTAGGGTGGTGGTCGGGGGTGGGGGGGGATGTGTCACGAATTTTCTACATCGTGAAATTATGTATTGTAAATCGTGACATCGAGTGATTTGTAGGAACGATGAATAGTTCTGAAGTCCGTGAGAATTCGTCATTCTCTCAACCGTCCACTCGCGTACTTGTATTTGCATCAAATTTTCAAAACTTTCGTCCCTCTTTTGCGAGTGATTGTCTTTATGTACAGACAGTGCATTCCTCTGAGCGATAATTTCTGAATTGTCATTTCTGCCTCCCTAGCCGTTACTTGGCCATTCCTCTTTCACACGTCCCTTACGTTGGACATTCAAACACAGTCAGTCATCCTTTAGCAGTCACGAAGAGCGGGTTTGCTATACCCAGTGCGGAGTGATTTGAACATCCTGCAGTATCGAGGTTTTCCCGAATCTTCCACCAACTTGGTGATCGACTAGAGCAGCAGCGGTCTCATCTCTACTGATTAGTATTTCTTTCGTTTTTCCTAGGCTTAAGGCAATTTAGCTATTTGTCTGAGTGCTTGAGTGAATGCATTTCCCTTTCTTTGATTTTGAATTGATTCATGTAACGTAAATTTAAATTCTTGTAATTAATAAATTTACAGTTCGTTTTCTTGAGCTTTGTTAAATGTAACAGTCGTGTTTGATTTCCCCACATATTTAGTACACTTTTGGTACCTAGACTGGTACTTAGGCCAGCTCTCGGTATTAATTCTTAAAATCCGTTGTGCCAGCTATGAGTTTGGCTCAGCCAAGATCCTGTTTATTATTATTATTATTATTATTATTTGAATGTTAAGGGGAGAAACTAACTTTCTCAGAGGCCAACAGTACAGTAATACAGCCTTCTTGAGCGTTTAGTCTCTGCTGTGTACTGTTGAGAAAGTTTATAAATTCTCGACTCTAGAGAATTGGCGAAGTAAGCCAGCATAAAAGTGAAATCGCTACTTGATTTCACGAGTCGATTCTCTCATGATAATCAACTCGATAGTTATTCCTAGCATTTATAGTCACATTTTTCATTTTCCCCCTGACATCTGGCGACCTCATTCCAGGATATAAACTCATAGCTTTGAAATTATTACCGGAATCACTCACTCACTCTTACTTAGGTCGACTGCTGCGCACCAGCCAGCATATCAGTCTCAGTCCTTGGTCACTCAGTCTCAGTCTGAGCATCATGGAAATTAGTACATACGTGCAGGAAGCCAAGGATATGTTGCTTACTAGCCCCCAGGAAATTAGAGATTATGTCCTGTCGCGCTGCAATTACGGGCACCAACACGAGAATGCCGCCCGTGAAGAGTGGAAAATTCAGCGTGAACACGAGCGAGAACAGCGCAAGCACGAAAAAGAACAACGTGAATACGAGGAACGTCAGAAAGAGCGTGAGCGCGAGGAATGCGAGAATGAGTGTGAACGTGAGGAACGAGAGCAAGAACGTGAACACAAGCAAGCTGAGCGCGTGGCACGTGACAAACACGAGCTTGAATTGCTGAAGCTGAAACAAGACTCTTTGGCTTCAGGCACATCAGGTGCAGCTAACCCAAGCTCCACTAATGCTCTCCCAGCACCTGTTCTAGCAACTCCACGTCTCAAGCTTCCTCCTTACAAGGAAGGCGAGTGAATCGAGCCATTTATAGCTCGTTTCGAAGACATGGCACTGCTGCACGATCTGGATGAAGAAGCTATGCGGCTTCAGTTCCTTGGCCTGTTTGAGGGCCCTGCCCTCGACATTCTCCACAGAATTCGCGGAGATAATCTCACGTACGAGATGATGAAGACCACACTTATCAAAGTGTACGGTCTTACAGTTGATGACGCTAGGAATCAGTTCGTGAGGGCGCGTCTCCAGGAAAAGGAGACAGCTGTACAGTTCCTTGACCGTCTCATGGCATACTTAGGCGAGTGGATGGAGAAGGACGAGACTCCTAGCACGGAAAGGGAATAATCGACCTTGTGCTGCGCTCACAGCTGGAAAAGTCGTGGCCTGCCGAGCTTATGGCCCAGCTCAAGATGTGCAAAGTGAAGGATGCAATCCAAATGGTGGAAAAGGCTGATGCTTTCTCTACTGCGTACGTGTACCATACTCGTAGGCAACAGCCATAGAATAAGAAAGATACTGCTAAGTCTTGTAAGCAATCGCAGACTGAACCCCTGCATCTAGGCCGTTCTCAGAATAATGGCCAAGGTCCAAACAAACCGCAGAAGGACCAGGGGCAGAATACACAGAAACCTGACTGGAAGAGGTACAGGCAGTACCCTAACCAGCCGCAGTATCCCAAACAGCAGAAGAACAAGGATAAGCCACGTAATCCTCAGTCAGGACAACCAGATTTAGTGTTTCAGAGGCAGGAGGCAAACGCAGCCTTCATTCCTGGACAAGCGCACGATGGTGCTGTCCCTACCATCACAGGTACTTTCCCCACAGCTCACTAGTCCCCCTCAGATGGTGAACCCTTCTCCACAGGTCATCAACGCTTCAGCCCTCAGATGGTGAGCACAACTCCATAGGCATATAGTTCTCAGGGCGCTACGTTCGCCGCATCGTACGTTCCAGAGTCTCATCAATGACTGGCTACTGCCTCCTCAGACCCACCCACTGGCAACAGTGCCTTTCTTGTTCAGCCAGGGTTTGTGGGAGGTGTTTCTGTAAATGTTTTGAGGGACAATGGTTCCTCACGTTGCTCCATCAAGCAGTCTAGTTCGGCCCGAGGAGTACACAGGTAGGCACACCCAAGTTAGACTTATTGATGGATCAGTGAGATTGTTCCCTGAGGCATGTATCCAGGTAGCATCTCCCTTTTACACAGGTTCGACTGTTGCAGTTGTCATGCCAGAACCTTTGTTTGACCTTATTATAGGTAACATAAAAGGCGTCAGAAATAGTTGCACTGTAGACGTTGCTACACAGACTTCAGCTGCTGCAGTAACACGAGCCATGGCCAAGGCTTCGAACCGTGTCACCCCGCTGACAACTGCAACACCGCAAGATCTGATATGCAGTCAAGACGTTGTCCAAGAACAACAGTCTGACCCGACACTTGCCTCAGTGAGTAGGAAACTGGAGGGTAATGTGATGAAGCATTCGCAGGATGGTCGAGCCAGATTCCTTCGTAAGCAAGGATGGCTGTACCGTGAGTCACAAACACCCCAGGGTGAGGTTCGACTGCAGTTTGTCATTTCCGCAAAGTATCGCCGAGCAGTGTTTGAATTGGGTCATTGTTCAGTGATGGGAGGTCACATGGGCCAAAAGAAAACCTCTAACCACAGCCATGATGACTTTTTCTGGCGAGGAATGGGACAGGAAATAACTAGGCTAGTGTGTTCCTGCGATGTGTGTCAGCGTACCACTGACCGCAGGCGTGTCTGTCCCGCACCATTGAAGCCATTGCCTGTAATCTCTGAAACGTTCGAGAGAGTACCAGTTGACATTGTTGGGCCAATCACTCCTAGGGCTAGTGATGAATCAAAGTACATCCTCACTATCGTTTATTTCAGCACACTGTGGCTTGAAGCCGTTCCCCTTAAGAATATACAGGACGTCACTGTTGCAGAGGCACCGATTGAGGTGTTCTGCCGATTAGGTATGCTGAAGGAGGTCTTAAGCGACCGGGGTTCGCAGTTCACCTCTCCAATGATGAATGAAGCATTCAGGTTGGTATCAATCCGAGGCTTGCGAACTATGCCTTACCACCCCATGTGTAACGGGTTGTGTGAGAGGTTCAATGGGACTCTCAAGAAGATGTTGAAGTGCATGGCTGCTGAACAGCCAAAAGAATGGCCGCGGTTCATTGCTCCTCTTCTTTTTGCTTACCGAGAAGCCCCACAGCATTCCTTGAAGTTCTCACCTTTTGAACTGGTTTATGGAAGGTCGGTCCGTGGGCCACTTCAAGTCCTTCGAGAGTTATGGGATGATGAAGAACCCGACCCTGAAGTCAAGACCACCTACACCTACGTCCTTGATTTAGCTGACCGCCTCCAGTCGACATGCGAGTTAGCTAAGGAAGAATTAATCAAGGCTCGCGAAGTTCAGAAAGCTTATTATGATAAGATAGCAAAGCTTCGGAAGTTCAGTCCAGGTGATAAATGCCTTGTGTTACTCCCCACTGCCCAGAACAAGTTATTGGCACGGTGGAAGGGTCCATACAATGTAGTAGAGTGCGTTTCAGACCTCAACTACATAATCCAGATGGGGAATCTTCGGAAAAGATTCCACATTAATATGTTGAAGGCGTATCATGAGCCAAACCCTGAGGAAGGTGGCTTTCTTGTACTTGGTGACAGTGACCAGCCACCAGAAGAAATTGGGGCAGGAGACTGTCGGAGATGTCTTAATTAACACTGACTTAGCATTAGATGACCAAAATGTCATAAGGTCACTGCTCTGTCGATATGCTGGTGTCTTCTCCGACCAACCTAGACTTGCAAAGGTTGAGTGTCACAAAACTGAGTTGACCAGTAATACTCCTGTAAAGGTTAAGCCATATCCGATTCCCATGCGACTACTGGACGCAGTAGATAAGGAAATTGCCGACATGGAGGCTGCAGGTATCATTGAAAAGTCTTCTTCTCCATACTGCAGTCCAATGGTAGGAGTCCACAAGAAGGATGGCGGAGTCAGGATTTGTGGCGATTATAGGCTAAATGCAATCACTAAAGTAGATGCTGAGCCAATGGGTGACAATATTGCCATCTTCTCCAAGCTGGCAGGGTCACGATACTTCACAAAGCTCGATCTAGCAAAGGGATTCTTCCAGATTCCCTTTCATCCCAAATGTCGTCAGTTCACCACTTTTGCTTCTCCTAGGGGGTTGTACCAGTACAAGGTCCTTCCATTTGGACTTACCAATTCCCCAGCAGTATTCAGTCAAGCCATGAGACAAGTGCTCCATTGTATCGTAGGAGTAGAAATGTTCGTTGATGATGTCCTTGTGCATTCTGCCACGTTGGAGTAGCACCTCAGACTCTTGGAAATTGTCTTCAGTAGGCTCCAGAGTTTCAGCATGACTGTGAAACCCAGCAAGTGTAATATTGCACACAGTGAAGTGGAGTTCCTTGGACATATCGTTGGCAACAATTGCTGCAGGTGTCAGGGCGATAAGATCAGAAAAGTTAAGGAAGCCCCGAGACCCGTGACCAAGAAACAGGTTAGGGCATTTTTCGGTTTAGTGGGGTGTTATAGAAGTTTTATCCCCAATTTCGCTCTCATTGCCCAGCTGTTGTACGAGACGCATCGGAAGCATGCTCCAAATACCATTGAATGGGGAGAAGTGCAAGAGAGATCCTTTGCCACCCTCAAGAACATGCTGTGTAAGGAGCCTATTTTACAGCTGCCTGATTCCAATAAACCTTTCATACTGCATACCGATACCTCACAAGATGGAGTAGGTGCCGTACTGATGCAAGAATCGGAAGTTGGAATTTTCCCTGTGGCATATCACAGCCGTAAACTAAAACCCGCTGAGAGGAATTATAGTACTGTGGAGAAGGAACTCTTCACGGTGGTTGATGGCGTTAAGAAATATTACTATTAATTATACAGAGCACCATTTACTCTGGAAACCGATCATATGCCACTCACTAGTCTCAGCACAGCTACGACGGCTAATGCAAGATTGACACGCTGGATACTCTATTTGCAGCAATTTAACTTTCTTGTGAGATACATCAAGGGATGCGACAATGTAGGTGCAGACCTGATGTCACGCCTGCTGAATGATGATTAACATGGGTATCTGTCGTACACTGGATTCCCTGAGAGTGTGCTGTTCTAAGAGATTTGAGCAATCCAAGAACTAGCTTGGTTCCCAATCAGTACTATGCTACTAAGATCTCAAGTCTCGCTTGTTGGCCCTATGGGACACAATAAGTGTAGAGCTTGTACATACTGTATGTACCATAGGTTAAGGGGGAAGTTCGAGACCCCCACAGAGGCAATCTGAGGCTGTGTCTGAATTACCTTGTGGTGTGTCTCGAACTGTGGGCCTCTCTGAGGATTCCCGGAGAATACACAAAATCCACATGAGTGTTGACACCCATGCAGGGTGTTAAAATGTGACCTGCCCAAGTTTGCATAGGGATTCTTGACTTACCTTTAATAAATAAAAGTGCGTAGTCACGGCGATCCCAACCATGGACGCCGATGACGAACGGGCAGTCGTGGTGACCCCAACCGCGGACACCGACGATGAGCCCTTTGTAGCAATAAGTGTACAGTTATAAGTGTGCAGTCACGGTGATCCCAACTGAGGACACCGATGACAAACGGGCAATCGCAGCGATCCCAACCGCGGACACTGATGACGAGCCCTTTGTAGCAATAAGTGTATGGTTATAAGTGTGCAGTCATGGCGATCCCAACCGAGGACACCAATGACAAACAGGCAGTCGTGGTGATCCCAACCGCAGACACCGACGACGAGCCCTTTGTAGCGTTAAGTGTATAGTTATGAGCGAGTGGTCATGGCGATCCCAACCGAGGACACCGACGATGAGCCCTTTATTAGTCGTAAGTATAGGTTAAAAAGGGCAAGTATTATGAAAATAATGGCAACCTCAAATGTATGAAACATGCTGTCATATGATTTTCAGCTAAAGTGTACTTTGTATTGTATATGTATTGACTGCTGGGTGGATGGTAATTGTAATTTAATACAAATTGTCACATTGACACTATTGATGCTCCAACTTGACTCATTCCACAGGTACAGTTGGTGGGTGAAGCAGTTTTGATGTGCAGGTCCACCTATTGTCTCTGCTGCACGCTGCCACCTCTTCTCTCCCCTCGTCGCCTTTATTATTGCATTAATTTATATCATTATTGCTTTACACGTAGGTACAGTTACACTACAACTGTTACACCTACAATGTGTACCACATACACCACACTACATAATAATTAGTTGTCAATGTAAATGTAGCAAACTTTCGCTCAGTTTGACCTGAGTACAGGATTTTTCACTGTCATCTCAGAGTTTTTCCCTCAAGCTTGCTCTCTTAACATAAATACGAGGTTTTTACGCTCATAGGCAACAGTGCTTTTCCCCTGTAGCAGGATAGTACATACATCACAGTGTGAATCTTGTGTGACTGAGCTAGGGTGTA
>JAGKTI010028879.1:0-10885 GCA_018397915.1 Birgus latro | reverse complement strand
TTGAAAAAGTCCAGCAGATTCGTGAGGCAAGAGCGATTATTACGAAAACCATGCTGCGAATCTTTGATGAGATTGTTTGTTTCTAAGTGTTTCACAAACTTGCCTCTGATAATAGTTTCGAGCAATTTGCAAACCACCGATGTTAAACTAATTGGGCGCTAGTTTTCTGGTTGGGCTCTGTTGCCCTTTTTGATGATGACAGTTTAAAAGTCGAAACGTTTGACATAAAGATGCTGTTTACGTTCACGCTTGTCCTCTTCCTTCTCAAGTTGAGGCTCCCGACAAACACCCCACTACCTAAGGTTATACGACAAAGATATGGACACTCAGTGCTGAGTTCAATGGGAGATGTAGCTTACCGGCTCCCAGGTTAGCTCAGTTTTATACCTCAGGAAGGGCACGTCAGTAGTGATGTAGTCCACAGTAAAGCCGTCAAAACCCATGGTCATTTGGGATCAACCTTGACTCACAAATTGGCATCAAAGAGTGTCAGGGAGCTTCCTTAACTGACAAAAATACGGACCCAGGACAGTGAGAACATGACCCCAATAGGACTATCACCATATATTAGTGGTTATATTAATGGTTATATAATGCATCTGTCGTGGCTTTGCTAGTGTGCTGAGTATATTTATAGGGAATATATATTGCAGAGCTGGTGGTTTTGCCGAATAAGTCGCCAAGGAAAAGGTGTTAGGAAAGCTAAATCAATGAGAATACATGCAGTTGCTAGAAGAACCTAGTAAATACTTTAACTTTTGTGTGAAATCGGATTAATATCGTGTATTCAGGATATTAACCCATTACAACAGGTAAAATGGAAGAATTCAAGGCTGAACTGACAATTTTGTGAATTAAGTCACTAAAGAAAAGGTGTTTGAAAAGCCAAAGTCAACGAGAATACATCCACTGGCTATAAAAATCTAGTGAATATTATAGTTTCTATATGACTGCATAATTATAATGGTTATGTGTAATTCTTAGCATAGGAGAGAACCCTAGTTAAAGAAAAAGTAATGAAGGCTGTATGAGGTCCAACCAGCCAACCATCCTCCTCTAGATGGGTAGAGAGAGGCAACTGAGGGACGCCCAGCTGTATTGGTGCCGCTCAGCTGTATCAGTGCACCACAAGAGAGGGTTACTCTGAAATATGGAAAATAAATCGCAAAGGAAGAGGCGCTTGGAAGCCTCCTGTGTCACCAAGAATATGTCCCTTTTCGTCAATGGTCCGTATTTCCTAGCAACTCCTCGTAGGCCATTTATTTTGCATTTTAGACCTTATTATCCCCTTCTGATTTATATAAATAAATAATATCGCCATACTTTGTATAAATAGCGTACACAATTGTACTAACCAGCTGTATAAGAAAGTACTACATAACGGACGAATATACAGACCAATGAGAGCTCAGTCAAGGGCCCGTATTCAGGTTAATTAAGGCAGCTCCCTAACACCCTTTTCTTAGAGATCTATTTTGCTTATTACACCTTACTGTCCTATTCTGTGCTACATAAATCCTTCCAATATCGCCATACTCTTCATAAATAATGTAGAAAAAGATATTAGCCGCCTTTATCCACAATAAATCGTTGACGAAGAGGTGTAAGGGATCTTCCGACGAGAATATCAGTCTAAAAGTACATGTCACAATTTCTAAAACACAGTTGTAAATCTTAGCGTCTTTGTGTGATGGAGATATTGTATTGAAATTCTGAGCAGCGCATACTATATTTTTTTTATCCAGTGGCCTCTATTTAAACCTGTACTTTCTACTATACCCCTTTTATTCTAACTTGGCCTAAACACTGCCATCCCTTCATCTTTAAGGCTGAGTCATATTATTAGATTAACACTAGACTATGATGCTAGTCACGAAGAAGCTGCGATGGAGAGGATGTTGAGCTATAGTACTGTTTTTTGCTGCCGCTGAAATAATCTGCTGAAGGACGAAAATCTCGGCCAAGTTAAGGTGAAACGACTGTCGCAGTTATATTCAGTTTGGAAGAGTCTGTCTGTCTATCAATTATTCTGTCTCTGTCTGTCTGATTGTCTGTATATCTGTATCTATATATCCGTATGTTTATCAATCTATCTATTCATCTGTCCATCTATTTACCTGTCTATGGTATCTACTGTATATCTGTCTACCCCTATCTCTATTTGTTTGTTTTTATCTCTCTTTATCTCTCTCTATAATATGCTATAAATCCTTAGCTTCTGTGGCTTGGAGAAATTGTGCTGTTCTCTTGTGCTGAGAATAATATATTAACCCCTTCAGTTCAAAGAGACATTTTCGATTATATTATTTCCTTATGTAGACTCCCTCAGCCCAGAAGAGACTTTTTCAACAGGATGGGTTAAAAACAGTCCTCATTAACCCCCTTAGGGGTCCTCTTCTAACTACAATGTACAGTAGACGCGTAGAAGCAGAAGGAATTAATCAAAAAAATAAATCGCCTAACACAATGAGTTAAGGCTGCTGCTGAGTCAAAGTAAAACGCCAAGGAAGGTGCCACAAAACCTCCAGAATCAATAAGAAAAAAGTACTGTAAATCCTGTAGTTTGTGCGGGCTGAATAAATCGTATTATGGTATTTAAGTGACCAATGAGAATCAGGCCCCTTCCCCCTCCACGTCAGCCAATGGAGTGGCAGGAGGTGTGGAGGCCAAGATTATTTAAACTGACCCACCTGAGGCCCGAGATTTCATTCGGCCATCGCATTTCCAGCCGATCACATCCTCTTCCCTGCCTCCCTCACCACCACCGCATACTGTAAGCCTAAAATATTCAAAGTGATTTAGGACAATATTGTCTCAACCTTCTTCAGAGTCAGTCACAAGCTGGAGCACCACATTAGACCAGCCAGACATGCTGAGTGTAGACAGCACCCAACACACACACAAAAATCGTGACACTTCTGGAACCGACCGTTTTACCTGCATTTTCACATTTAAACAAAAATTCCTGAGCTCCCATCAGCCAGGGAAATGACGGAATTAGGAATAATAAAAATGTATGAAATATGGGGCAGCTCAGCTTTTGTTTTGACGGCAGCAGTCTACTTGAAATCTGTCACTACCTGCCCTGTCACTCCCTTTTTTCATAGTTTATTCAGTGCATTTTATTGTGAATATTTAAATTTTTCATTGGCCTTATAGTTTCGATAAATAGCCGATCCCTGATTCGTTTGGTTAATGCAATATTGCTAGGAACATAAACCTTACGTATTGATAATGTAGGGCTTAAACTGCCATGTTAATGTGAATTAATGGACGTCCAAAACAACACATAACCCGTGTTAACCCTGTAACACAAGGGCCAACTTGCAGTGTGTAGCCTCTGTCACGTTACATCTTAAAACAGGATGAAATAGTTGGCAGGTATACCGCAGTATTGTACGTTATTGATTTGTTGGTTCTTAATACAGATGTGTAATGTTACATAAGATCAATACCTGATTAGCCAATTCATCATTATCTTTGTTCATGTTGGTTAACAAAGAGTGGTAGCGCGGGACAAGAGGGTGAGAGCGGCGTCTGGTGCAGGCAGGAACCCAGAGAGAAGGGTAGTGGAGGTGGGAGTGAGATTGGATGAGGAAAGACATCATATTCTTCAACAGATGTTGTTCACAATACAATACTTATTTGTAACATTATAATATAGGACGTATGTAGACAATAACACATAATAAGTTGTAGGTCTTTCGTTTTTGTACCTTTCTCATGTTGTGGATAACAGCACAGTTTTACATATAAAATACCTTTATATACTTACCCTTACTGGTTCTGACTGTGTACAAAAACAATCAAGACACGTAACATCACCAGCTTTGGCCGTTCCACATCTGTCCAGCAACGCTTACACTGGGGTTGGGGTAGGGGTGGTGGGTGTGGGGTGTTCGATCACCCGGTCGTCACTGGCCGGGACTGCGGCTGGTGGGGGGGGGGGGGAGGAATTAGTGCTTTCGGGTGTACAATAAACTAATTTCTAGTTATGTAGGTTTCAGTGCTAAGTTTATCCTATATTAAGTATTGAACCCTCAAAACTCTAGCATGGCATGAGTTGGTAAGAAATGTATAGCCTATTTAATAAGTACATTTAAACTGTATATTAAATCAGTTGGGTTTAAGTGCTTGATTATCTCCTATAATGGCTTATCTGGTTCTAATGTATATGTACTATATCTATAAGTCTATGGTAAACATCGGGAAACATCGAGAAGCTGCTCGACGACCTAACTGGCAAATCTCACTTCTTAACAATTCATACATACAAACTCAGTGTTATATGGAGATGTCATTGTTAACAAAACTTAATTAGCATATCTACAGTATAACATACCAATAAAGAGACGTATTACACAAGGCGACACAATATCCCCCGAGTAATTCAGTGCATGCATAAAGGGCGCTTTGGAAATCTGGAATGAGATGGCAATGGCATCATATACTGAGAGTGTTTGATAGCGCTTCGATTCGCTGATGGCATATTCTTTTAAGTGAATCCGGGAAGGAACTACGTGAAATTACATGTAATCTGAACATGGGCAGTCTGAAAGTACGCTGAAAGTTGAATATGAAGAAAACACAACAATTATGTCGAACAGACAGTCCATTCCTGTATAAATGAGAAATGTGCTAGACCGTTCAGACAGTCCCTTTACACGACAACGAAATCAAATGAATAAGAAGATGGGACTGTTTTGTCAAGCAAAGTAACATCTTGCAGGATAGGAATATATCTATATCAGTACAAAAGTTATGTAGTCAGTGTATCCTTCCTCTTCTAACTTGGATTGGAAGCATGGTAATAATTGTTCTGACAGGAATGGGAAGGACCATGTTAGGTTGTACAGTCGACAGCAGAAATTCGTCCCTCTCAGCGTGGGTGGTATGAGCCTGTTTATCTGGCAATACTGTATGAGATAGAGTTGACAGGTATGGTTTAAATGGCTAATATTAAAGAAATGTGTTCGGAGATAAGAACACATTCCCTAATGATAATATTAATTTGCTGCAGGTGGGATAATAATGTTACTGTGAAATGAATGACATTGGTGTATGAAGATTCTTCATTACTGACACAGATGCACAGGTTTATTTGAACTGGACTGATGTTGCCAGCAAGTATTATATGAAATAGAACGTTTGCAGTCCTAAAGGTGAGGTTGCAAGGAAACATTAATTACGAAGTCAGTTACACACTATACAAACAAAGAACCTGACAGTGCGTGTTTCGCAAGTATACAATTTTGTCTTACAAGTTAAATCACTTCCCTTCCTGACCTCTCTCCCCATCCATCTCTCCTCTTCCCAGTCATGCTCTGCCATCATTCATATTTTATCACAGATGCCGAAAATCGGATGTCTGTAGGTACGGTGTGGAAAGTAATCAATATGAAAGGGTTAAATAAGCTTTATTTTCTCCTCCATCGTTATGAAGTGTTATCCATGACTTAAATATAAATGTTAGTTACATGAATAAATCATCACTGTGGTGGTTAGGAGACATTACTCCTCACTATTTATACAATTCTTAACCTGCCGCATCCTGGCAGAGTTTTCAAGAATGACCTTCCCCAATCCCGGCAGATTTTTTTTTTTTTTTGGCTAAAACCTCCGCTTTTTATGAGAAACATCGAAAATTCATAGAGAAATCGCCCACCTAACCTTAAAAATGCCGCTACAGGTGAGAATAATATCCTCACCTTGTTCATGCTGTATGGTGGGTCTGGCTGCAGAGAAAATGTTACTATGGTAGGGGTAACTAATTCAGCCCACTCAAATTAGGTATTTATTTATTTGGTAAGAATTTATATGTAGTACAAGAGTAAATTGGTTTTCACACAGTAATATAGATGATATAAGCATTGTTCATTGACCAGACACACCAGCATATGGCACCTTCCTTTACGACATTACCACCTCATCACTTCTGCTTGTCTCTTCTTCTGGCTTGTTTCTTCTTTTGTCCTCCACCTAGTGAATCACTTTTGCCTTGAATTTCTTCATTGGAGAGACCGTGGCACGACGTGTCTTTACTGGCCAGGTCACCACTAATATGTGAGTTGCCGAGAAAATGGCATGCGGGGGAGGAGGGGATTAAAGAATCCCCCGAGCTAGACCTTACAGTGAGATCATATAGCCCCGCTAGGTAACAGGAGGGCGCTACCCCTTCCGGCACGGCAGTCCCGGGCGCGGCTCGAACTCGCGACCCCCCGGCCCCGAGCTTGATGCTCTACCTCTGAGCCACCGTGCCCCCTGCGGGGGAGGAGGGGGATCAGGTGGATCCATGCCAGGCAGTATCCTCGCCTGGTGGTGGGTAGAGGAAGGTCTCCCACATATGCCTACCAAAAATCACCCGTGAAGCTTGAAAAATGTGGAAATGACGGACCTCACAATTGCAAAATGTATGAATATGTCATGTATCCATACGTCAGCGGGACGTTTTGGGTTAAATAACCATCGTTAATACAGTGCTTCAAATACAATCCCTCTCCACCCCATCGTTTCTCCTTCCCTCCCACTTCCACAGATTCCATCACTCCTCCCTCCCTCCGCCCCCACTACCAATACCCCTTGTTTCTAGTCTACAACACTCAGAACACCTTCCCATGGTTTTATTGTACTGACTCTGCCCGACTTCTCTCCTTTGTCATTTCAATGTCAATATTCTTTCCTTTCTGCATTTTTGTCTCGGGAACCGAATATAACGACATTTGGGTTTTGTTTTTGGATTGTATTCTTTAATAGTATGTAATTTTATTATAATGACCATGACTGCAGTGGTCAAGAGGCATTAAATATTTGAAGAATGGCAGTAGTGCTTCAATTTAGTCATAATTTCATTACTCCTCCTCCCTAGCCATTAACCCTTTCGCAAGCGGAAAGTTTCAGTAAGTTGTAAGTTTCGTGTTCCATGACATCCCCTTTCTCCCCTCGCCCCTGCGCCTGCTGTGCGCTCCAAAAAAGTTTATTCTCGGCTTATTTTCACCACCCAAACATATCTATTTTGCCACAAAACCTATATGTTCCTATTCGTTGATGTTTGTTTTACATAAAAAAAAAAAAACATACACACTGTATGTACATTAGGGTGCTGTGAATAAACATTTGGGAACATTCATCTCAATTCCCAGCATCATAGCTCGAACATTTACCAACATATCTTACATGTTATACCATCATTTGAAAGAGAATTTTATCAGCTTTCAAATGCGATAGTTGGCATTATGATACGAGGTACGGTTTTGGAGTAATACACAAAAAATAAAACTTTTTTCCGACAGAGAACAGAGTTTTTATTCGGAAAGTTCTAGCGAAAAACTTTTCTTGGCAGTGTTATGTTTTTATTTCATCATCTTATGCAGAATTTTATGGGCTTTCACTGGAGCCCAAAACAGTTCTCCTACGCCTAATAGTTTTAGAGAAAAATGCAAAAAACTACGGTGTACTTACACCGTTTCGTCACTATATGGCTGTTTCCTGCCTCCCTCTAACCTACTGCACTGTTTCATTATTTATTGCAAACTATATTGGCATGATTCACTGACACTCTTTTTATAAATGAATACTCACATTTGGTGAAGGATAGAGACAGTGTAGTTCTGAGCCAGGATTAGGAACAGTAGCACAATCTTCATTGGCTCAACGACTGATATGTGCCACAAATGCTTCACAAACACCAAAATTTCCTATTGCAAACACCAGATTTAATTACAATAGTGCCCAAAAACTCTACATAAGCACTACTGGTATAGTGAAATACGTCGTGCTGCCATGATGCGGGTAAAAGAGTGGATTTAAAGGGACAAGGGACTGCACACTTCTCCCCCACTGACAGCTACTTTTGTACTAAACAACCTGTATGCACGGACACTGGTATCAGAACCCACTGTTGCCAACTCATTACTTTTGATGAGATCCAGGCAAGCTAAGACGCCTCCAAAAATGATGCATATCGACCGAAAACTTTTATTTTTCTTTTTTTAGTTTTTTAGCTTTTATGACACTTTAGTCGTCACTGTGCATTTACGAGGAAAGCCCCAAATGATGACTAAGGCATCATCGTGCTCTGTTGCTTACACGTATTTCTTAAATCCCAACATGCACAAAGTATGAAGCACAAACGTCCTTCGTTTCCCCAAAGAGCGTAAAAAATGAAAAATAATCATTGCATGGGATGTGTTGCACAAGAGTATGATCTACATGTATCCAGAAAATATTTTCCGAATAAGTACTTGGTGAAAATTTGTAGTTCTTCAGTTACGGTTAAATACAGCAAAATGGATGATAGTTACAAAAGTTATAGCCTTCTATGATACATTTGGCGACCATAATCTTCGTTATATATGATGAAGGGGGATTATACCCCTCTGGATGAGTAGATTGTTTCCTTAGCGAAATATGCTTGCCATTAGCCCGGACAGCATGCAGGCGTAAGTAGAAGTATTGGATTGTCTTGGTGAAAGGGTTAATTATTGTAAAGGTTCATTTCTTATCCATCCTAGTCGATGCCACTCTTGTATTGATAATATTGGCCAGGGGCATCTGCAGGATTATCTTTAAGGGGTGGCATAATATATGAAATTATACATACATATATGAGCAGTTAAAATATATCAAAATACACACATTCCAAATAGGCATAGCCATATACTTACATGAGTTACATGACTTACATCAAATGCATAAAGTAACAGAGTAACCCAAAGGTCCGAAAATATACGTGACAGCCGGGAAAGTTCCAAACACATTTTGGAATTGCCCCCCCCCCCCTCCAGACGCCAGTGATATCAACAGTTGCCGTGATTAAATATAATAAAAACTGGCGGCGCAACTGACAGGGTCATATGCTGCTGGACGGCAGTTGCAGAACAGATTTTCAGGGTGCTGACTGACAGCCATGCCATTACCTTTTGTTCTGACCATGTTATGTAGCTATGGGGATGGAATGATATGGATACTCCTGCTGGCTGCATTCTCTGACCTTGTAATATCATGTATTTAGGGAGTTCAGATAAAAGTATTTCGATGGCATATTGTTTTAAATTATAAATTATGCAGACATATATCATAGGTTTCACTCTAGTGGGGAACACATTGTGTGGGGGGGGGGGTAGGATTACGGAACCAGGAGTACCAGGGGTAAGGGAAGGGGTTAGATATATTACAAGCTGGGATACATGTTTAAGGTGTAGGGAGGAGTGAGGGATACAGAAAGGAGGAAGGAGGCGAGGAGGATAGGCGTCCGCAAGGGGGGGGGGGATACTGAACTCTGATAGGTACGATGGACATGTATAAGTAATCTGGTTACTTGTGTGTAATACATTTGGCAATATAACATGCACGAGTATTGTGTTTATAATGTCACTGCAATTACGACTTAAATTCCTGTAAATGGTAGTAACTGTATTCAATTAATGAATAACTGATTTACTTAGGGAGGTAAAACGAAACGGGGTCAACTGAATGAAACCGTGGGGAGGGGTTGGCGGTGTTGTGGGGGAGGAACAAGGGGTATTGGTAGAGGGGGAAAGGGAAGGGGGAGGAGTGAGTAAGACAGTGGAAGGGTGATGGAAGGAGACGGCGAGGAGGTGGAGAGGGAGTGTGTTTGGAGCACTGTAAGAACGATAGTTATATAAATGTTGTATAGTTGGTGACGAGTAATGTCTCCTAACTACCATATCGCCGATTTATTCATGTTAATAAGATTCATACTCAAGTCATGGATAACACTTCATAGCGATGGAGGAGAAAAGGATGCTCATTTAACACTTTTCTATTGATTACCTTCAACACTACCTACAGACAGACGATTTGCAGCATTTGCGATAAAACGTGGGTGATGGGGGATGATAATTGGGTACAGAGGGTGAGAGGTGTTAATATTGGGGAAGGGGTTGGGAGGGGTAGACCGAGAAAGACATGGGACGAGGTCATTAAGTGTGACTTAAGGGTTAAGGGACTGAACAGGGAGGTTGCCAGGGATCGAGCAGCGTGGAGAGCCGCCATTAAGTGACCAAGGCCGACGCATGCAAGCATGTTGGAGCCTTCAAAAACGAAACGAAACGAAACGAAACTATGGCAGAGTATGACTGGGACTAGGAGAGGCGGGAGGGGAGAGAGGTCATAAGGGGAAGTGATTTAACTTATAAAACAACACCGTACACTCGCGAAACACGCACTGTCAGTTTCTATTTTTGTTTAGTGTGTACTGACATCATAATTAATGTTTTCATGCAACCTCACCTTTAGGACTGCAAACGTTCTATAATATTTCATATAATTCATGCTGCCAACATCAGTCCAGTCTAAATAATCCCGTGTATCTGTGTCCATAACGAAGAATCTTCATACACCAATGTCATACATTTCACATTAACGTTATTATCCCACCTACTGCAGATTAATACTATCATTAGGGAATGTGTTATCTCCGAACACATTTCTTTAATATTAGCCATTTAAACCATAACTCTGTCTCATACAGTGGGATGATTTCCAGATCATCACGTACGCTGAGTGGGACGAACTTCTGCTGTCGACTGTACAGAGAAAGACTGCCGAGATTCTTCGGCATAGCAACAAATGAATGTAGGTGATATTAGCACACAAGAGGAAGAAATGGCCACGGCTAAATATTTCATAGCGATGAATAATGGACATACAGGACATAAGAGTGGCAGCCCTGATATGAAGTGAAAGAAAGTCATATAGGAACAAGATGGAGTGAGCCACAGTAGCTTTCCTACGCACAACAGATGGCGTTGAACACACCTACACATTTCCTCACTAGGACAAAAAAATATTTGTCCTTCACACGAAGCATACAGTCTGTTAGGGGTGTCACTGAAACCTGCTATGATATCATTAGCATGCATTA
>JAGKTI010028878.1:0-12324 GCA_018397915.1 Birgus latro | reverse complement strand
CTGGTACGGCCTGTGGACCCTCCAAAGAAATGTCGTCTGTGGCACTTTGGAGTTCAGGATTTGGAGGCCCTCAGGCAGTACTTCTTTTATTTTCCTTGGAATGATTATTGCTTCCATGGCCGGGAGTTATCGGAGTGTGCCTTGCGCATTACGGAGGTTATTCTATCGGGCATGGAAACATACATTCCTTTCTCATATCTTCTGACTAATGCAAGAATGCCTTGGTTTAATCACGCTTGTTCTAATGCTGTCCGCAACAGAGGGAGGGCCTATTAAAGGTACCGGAGCCAACTTACCCCTGAATCATATCTTTTTTTATATTTCTGCCCAAAATCGTGCTAAGTCTGTTCTTTGCTCTGCTAAAAATAATTTCATCAGCACTAAATGTTCTCAACTCTCCAACTCGAATTCTTCTCGCTCCTTCTGGCACCTTGCCAAAAGCCTTTCTAACAACTTTACCTCATCATCCTTCCCTCCTCTTTTCTACTCTAATGGCCCTGTAGCTATTTCTTCTACTGATAAAGCAGATCTTTTTGCTCAGACTTTCTCCTCCAGTTCCACCTTAGACAATTCCGGTGCTGTTCCTCCATCACTTCCCCCCTCTGACTTCCTCATGACTGACATTAAAATGTCTTCAACTGATGTATTTTCTGCCATCACTGGTCTCAATACTAACAAGGCATATGGGCCTGATGGAATCCCTCCTGTTGTCCTCAAGAACTGTGCTTCTGTGCTTACACCCTGCCCAGGTAAACTCTTTCTCCTTTGTCTATCAACTTGTACCTTTCCTTCTTGCTGGAAGTTTGCTCTCATTCAGCCAGTCCCAAAGAAGGGTGACCATCCCCAACCCTCTAACTATCGTCTAATTCCTTTAACATCCTGTGTCTCAAAAGTTTTCGAGTCTATTCTTAACAGAAAAATTTTAAAGCATCTTTCCTGCCACAACCTTCTTTCTGATCGTCAGTATGGGTTCCGTCAGGGACGCTCCACTGGCGATCTTCTCACCTATCTTTCAGACTACTGGTCATCCTCCTTTCGGGACTTTGGCGAAAGCTTTGCCATTGCACTTGACATCTCAAAGGCTTTCGACCGAGTCTGGCATAAATCTTTATTTTCCAAACTTCCCTCCTACGGTGTCCTTCCTTCTATCTTTGCCTTCATCTCTAGCTTCCTTTCTGGTCGTTCTATAGCCGCTGTTGTAGATGGCCATCGTTCTTCTCCTAGATCTATCAACAGTGGTGTTCCTCAGGGCTCTGTCCTATCACCAACTCTCATCCTTTTATTCATCAATGACCTTCTAAGCTGTATATCTAACCCTATCTACTCATATGCTGATGACTCCACAGTTCACCTTTCCATTAGGCTTCCGCAACGTCCATATCAGCAGTTACTTCAGCAAACAAGGGATAAGGCTATGGCACACCTAATGTCTGACTTGGCTCGTATCTCTGACTGGGGTAAAAATAATCATGTTATTTTTAACGCATCAAAGACTCAGTTCTAACACTTATCAACCCGACAAAATCTTCCTCAGGATTACCCACTAATGTTTAATAATGTCCAGCTCAGTCCTGCATCATCCTTGAACATGCTAGGGGTTTCATTCTCTCGGGATTTATCTTGGAAAGAACATATTACATCTCTTGTGAAATCTTCCAAGAGATTAGGTGTGCTAAGCCGACTCTGAACTTTCTTTTACCTCTGTACAGTTGTTGACCTTGTACACGGGTTTTATTCGCTCCTGTATGGAGTACAACTCTCATGTGTGAGGAGGCTCCCCACATGCAGCTGTTCTCAGAATCGTCTCATTAACTCTCATCCTCTTACTGATTCCTTTCTACCTCTGTCTCTTCGCCGTACTGTTGCATCTTTATCTCTCTTCTATCGCTACTTCAACGGTCACTGTTCCTCTGAACTGTCTGGTTGCATCCCTCCACCTCTACGACGGGCACGTAGTACCCGTCTAGCAACACACTCTCATTCCTTTTCTGTCCAATTCTCTAATGCAAAAGTTAACCGTTACTCCCAGTCCTTCATTTATGCAACTGGTCAACTCTGGAACTGTCTTCCTCTGTCTGTATTCCCTACTTCCTATGATCTCCGGTCTTTCAAACGCTGTGTGTCCAGGCATCTCGAAATGAATGGATCTTGAATTTGGCTCTTTTGTATTGTTTTTTGTTTTTTTCCTGGAAGGAACAGTATGCGGGCCCATGGCCTTTGGTTCCTTCTTCCTTGCATTAAAAAAAAAAAAAACAATCTTGTCCTCTAAGTTCCTTTTCCCACTCTATTTCTAAGAAGTACTTCTTTAGGTCTTGGTAGTTTTCCTTTTTATAGTTTAGGTTCATTTTGTAACTTTCATTACTGTTAACTATGTCATATGCAATCCTGATGTTGCAATTTAGTACTGCAGGGTTGTTTTTGCCGAATGGAGGGTGATACATTAAACTGTCAATATCGTTTTCTTGCCTAGTAAATATAAGATCTAGTACTGACGGTGCATCAGTTCCTCTTTTTCTGGTGTTATTTTTTACAGGTTGCTTTAGGAAAAACTCCTGCACAAGGTCCAGGAGCTTTTGATCCCAACAGTTTTCCTGGCTTATTATATCTAGAGTATTCCAATTTATATTTGTATTGAAATCTCCAGTTAGTATAATTCGTTCCGATTTCTCCTCCATTCTGTGTAGTAATGCTCTTAAACTCTGAACTGTACTCTCTGCCAGATCTTCATATTCGCCTCGTGCCCATGCGTTTGATCTGGGTGGCATGTATAAATTTGCTACAAATACTTTCCCTTCAGATGTATTAATCTCTGCTGCCATCTGTTCTACTTGTAAGGGTGTATCTAGTTCTATTTCTTTGACTTTTAGATTGTTCTTTGATAATATTATAATTTCTCCTCCATTTTTAAGTTCCTGTCTCTTCATATATTGTATTCCTCAGGGTTTAGGATGTCGTTTGATATCTTTGGTGTTAATTTTGTTTCAGTTAGTCATATAAAATGTGGTTCATTTTCTCTGATGAGAGAGACAGACAGACAGGCAGACAGACAGACAGACAGACAGACAGACAGACAGACAGGCAGACAGACAGACAGGCAGGCAGGCAGGCAGGCAGGCAGGCAGGCAGACAGACAGACAGACAGACAGACAGACAGAGATGGCTGAAGGGTACCTGTTAAGACGAAAAACCCTGTAATTTAACGTAGATAATTTTTATCCGATTTGCTTGGTGGAAGGGTCGAAGCTAAGGCATTAACGAAGGGGTTTTAAGAGCAATCGTTTAAGGAACAATAGTCGGTATTTCTCACCGAGGAGAGCATGTTTTCAATCGTCTGTTTATTTGTTTGCTTGTCTCATTGTTTGTCTGTAATAGGATTACTTAAAAACTAATAGAGAGATTTTGACTAAATTTGGTGGGTAGATAGCCCATGTCCCAGGGAACAATCGATTAACTTTTGGGACCGATCCGGATCGTATTACAGATTCTGGATCCGGAAAACACTTTTTGCGAAACCCTAATCAGTGATGAGAAAACCTAACCCATTATGAAGAGTGGTTTGGAAATTACGTTGCCCTTGTCGGAGAGATGCGCTCCACTGAGTGCCCCTCGAGTTTCCTGTGTGGACAAATTAGAAGCAAGTTAGATCGGTGGTAAGTCTGGGTTACTGAAGGTATTGCTGCGTCATTCTGTTTATGAGTAGTATTATAAGTGTTTTTTCGCAACACGTTTTCCTCAGCGAATTATTCTGCACATAAAATCTCAGTATGCTGTTCTGTGTTACTGATGCAAACTCTGTCAGTGTGAAGACGATACAGCAGGCATACCAGAGAATGTTAAGGTGCAATATACAAAACAAATCGCTATGGAGGATGTGCAACGAACACTTCTAAGGAACTAAGAAGACGCCCATCATGTTAGCCATGTTGTTTACAGAGGAAGTAGTGGCGGTGGTTAGGCCACCTTCACTCCAGTTAAGGTATTCAACACCACTCCAGGCCAAGTAGGTCTATTCAGGCCATGTAATGTTCAATGTAGCTCTTCCAATCCAGTATCTTTCACTCCGATCAATTTAAACTTATACAGAGTCCTTCAGCATCACTTAGTTACATTCTCAACCAACCATACTCATTTTACTTTAACATGGCCTACAAATACCATCTTTATATCTTGAACACTGTTGTAACAAGAGATTAACACTAGAATATGAAACTAGTCACGAGGAAGTGCAATGGAAAGGATACAGAGCCGTAGTAGTGTCTTTTTCAGCCACTGAGCTACGTGAAGTAAGCTGCAGAAGAATGAAATTTGTACCAACTCAAGGTAACAACAGTACAGTATAGTTCGCTGAAGTTCATGAGTGCCACCGTGGGTCCAGGAAGGCCATCCCAGCCACTTCAGCCGAGTCAGGTTACTTCATGTTCGTTAAGGTCAGGCACACACGTACAAACTCAGTCGGGTTCTTTGTTGATCCTTTACGTCCAGCTTGGCCAACAGATGTACACATTTTCACTTTATCTTGGCCGAAATTTGCCAACTCATCATTTACAGTGCTAAGTTGTAACAATGGATTAATACTAGTATATGATGCTAGTCACAAAAAAGTGCAATGCTAAGGATGAAGTGCTGTAGCATTGTCTTTTTCTGCCACTGAACTACGTGAAATAAGCTACAAAAGGACGAAAATCTGGGCCAAGTTAAGGTGAAAAGAGTTTAGGTCTAAGCTAAACCTTTAGTTCCAGTCGGACCAAAGCAGCTCATTTTAGGTCCTGTTAAAATCACCACTGTCAGCTTTCGTCCATTCTATACTGCATTTACTGTAACTTGGCCCAAAATTGCCATCTCCCCAACTTGAATGCTGATTTCTAAAAGTAAATTAACACTAAAATATGATGCTAGTCAGGAAGAAGTGCTGTGGAAAGAATTTAAGGCCGTAGTATTATTCTTATGTCCACTGACTTACGTGAAATTAGTTTCAGAAGGAGGAAAATCTGAGTCAGGTTAGCATGAAAGGAGTATAGCCATTTTAATTCATGCTCGGATCCAAGCAAATCAATTAAGGATAATTTTACGCAATTTACGTCTTTTCTGGAATTCAGGATTATTTGGGCCCATTCAAACACACCAGAGCAATTCGTCCAAATGCATATCGTCTGAGTCGGGTCATTTCAGGGCTGCTGAGGGACATTCAGGTCCTATTGGGTCCATTCAGGGTCTTTACATCCAGTGGGACTCAGAATAATTCGGGTCCTGCCACATCCATTCAGGCCGCACATATACAATCTAACCAGTGTACCTCAGTGCAGCCATATTTACACGCAGCTACCTTATTTCACGATACACTTTTGTTTTAGGGCATGTAGGTTTCTTCATCAACTCCAAGTCAGTTAGACAGGTTAGGTCAAAAAAGATAGATTTGAGTGTTGGTTATGAAGGTCTGTGCGGGCAATCGGTGCTATCAGTTCGATGCATTTTCAGACAGTCTGGCAAAGTTTAGGTCACTTAGGTCCCTCTAGGTCTATGCTGGTCTTATAATCGTTTAAAACCATGTTTTTCTTTTTAACTCTTTTGTTGCTGTTGATGCATTTACACGTTCTGTTCAGGTTAACAGTACCATTATATACACAGGTAAGAGGAATGATGAACTAAAGGCTCCCAGTATATGTCAAGTAACCTTTGCTTGCCGTTGGTACACCTCGGCGGGATAACAGCAGACGATATTGTTCAGTTGAGAGAAAAATCAAAGAGGTAATGTGTGTGCAAAAACTCAGGGCGACAAGTGTAATGGTTTTTGAGATGTTGGTTCTGGCCTTTCAGGAGTGGACGGGATAGGTGGAGACAAGTGGGCAGGACTGACTGGAAGTGTGGCAGGTCCTTGGCCAGCGCTAGGTAAGGATAACCTGTGGACATGGCTGTTCCAGATCAGCTGCTGGTTGAGGACGTTATTTTATGATATTTACTTTCAAGAGCAGAAATGGATGGAGATGAATGGGCGAGATGGACTGGGATGGTGGTGGAACATGCGAAGGGAAGCATATGCACTGACAGTGGGCGCTGTAGGTAGACTGGTAAGGTAAAAGTCAAATGAAGGGATTGGGATGGGCTAAGATGATGGCGAATATTGAACCACAAGGCAAAGAAGGCGTTGTATGAGGGGTTGCGAGTCTGAAGTACATGTAGGGAGGGATGTAGAGGTGTGAGCATGGTGGGTGGTGGTGATGGTGAGTGGACGGAGGTAATACACTGTATGAAGTTTGGCGTTGTGGGTTGAGCAATGTGGAGGTGATCATGGTTTAATTTAAATTTATTCAAACAGAAAATCCAAGAACAAGAGCACAACAAGAAAGCAAGCATGTACCCTCTTTGTTTACATTGAATTTCATTAAGCAGTAATGCAATCGTCGTCCATATAAAAAAAAAATGAAAATGGCGACATCACACAGAAAGGATTCCTGGCAACAGTTTCTAACCATTTGACCATAAGAGTTGTCCACCAGGTAAACACAATCGTTGGCAGCCAGATTATAAGGAAAACACTAAATGGCATTAGCAGGAAGCGACTGACACCTTTAATACCATGAAGTCTTCTGTATTTTATTTTTGCCATCGCCAGACTCTGTTCCATTACTTCGGACAGACTTATCGACTTGGGAAGGTTAGATATTGACTCGTATTCTCGCAGGCTAAGGAAGCACCTCAACACATCTTCCTTAGCGATTTATTTTTCAATATAGCAGGTTAATATTCATTTGTGCGTTATACATGCAGAGGGTGGAAATAATGGAAGGATTTACTAACAGAGAAGATGAGAGCAAAGTGAGAAATAAAATAAATCGCTAATGAAAAGATGTTAGGGATCTTCCTTAACCGACAAGAATACAGGCCTATGCGTTCTTTAATTCAGTCTCTACAATACCTTGTTCACTTTAACCTGGCTGCTATCTCTCCGCCTAGAATGCTGAGTTGGAGCAATAGATTAATACTAGAATATGATGCTAGGCACGAAGAGGTGTGGAAAGGATGTACAGCCGTAGTATTGCCTTTTTCTGCCACTGAGCTAAGTGAAATGTTATGTGGAATCTGATGCAAATGGACAGATATTTGGGCCAAGTATAAGTGAATGAACTACAGTGGGCTCTCCGAAGCTGAATAAAATCGTCCAGAAGCAGAAAAAAACAAGTCACAAAACTGTGCCCGTACCGAACCGTGTACTTAGGGGTTATCCCAGTGTGAGGCTGTCCAGGCGGCCCGACACCTACAATTTGCCTGACCAGCACCAGCACACACGTCAGTCACACGCTAAGATAATACAATAACCCGGGAAGTAAAACACAGGCGTCCCTTACAATTACTGTTGATTTCCTAAAGAGGTGCAGACATTTCCGACATGTCGTGACAGGTGGCAGGGGAAAGTTGTGGTGGGGTCGGGGAAGAGAGGACAGTGGGAGGGGAGGGATGGGTGACTGAGATGCGCACACAAAGGGAGGAGAAGAGAGAAAAACATGGTGACTGAAAAGAGAGAAAATTGTGACTGTTCCATTTCTTGACAGGTAACCGGGGACAGGAAGAGCGTTTGGGAATGGAACTTTAGCCGGGACCACTGGGGGCCAAACCACTCCTGTGGGATTGGCCCTCGGGGGTCCTACCATGCCTATAATCTGCCGCGAGTGCAACTTCACCACTGAGCAATATTCGTGTTCCTAGGTTTAAAAAATAAAAGAAAACAGAAAAAAATGGCCGTGCCTAACAGCTGCGAGTGGGACATCCCGTGCCTGTAACCTGGGCAGGGAAAGGTTTATCACTGTGCACAATATCATTTCCTAACACTCCTCCCATGAGGTCTTAACTTCAGTCTTCAAGAAAGTACAGTAACCCAGTGGATGACTTAGTGAGTGAATGACAGTAAGGGACAAGCATCATATTTCGCTGCCCCTGTGGATGCGGCGCGAAGTTGATGATAAAATGGACAAAGGAAAAGAAGGGAAACAAAGAGCAGAACAATAAGAGATTAAAATGAACGATTTCCATTAAAATTTTGTCTCTTGTCGCCTTGATTTAAATGACTTAGTTGGGAATTATTAATTAGATGACAATGATGATGATGATGATGATGATAATGATAATGAGGATGATGAATGAAAAAGACAATTGCCAGGAAATTTCCGCGTCTACCGCCAGTATAATTTCCATAATTTGGATGGTATATTTATTTATTTCATTTTTTTGTTGACAGTGATGATGATGATGATGATAATGGTGATGATGAAGCACTTAAGTATTCGGACGGTGAAGCGTGAGTTGAAGGAGAGAGATAGAGTGATGGAAAAGAGTGAATATTAAGAGTGACTGTTTTAATGGCCTTTCCCTCCCTCCCAGCAGCATAATTCAACATATATAAAAACAAGGGCTCTAAAATGTTAGTAAGATGGGGTGTAACATAGGAGAGAGAGAGAGAGAGAGAGAGAGAGAGAGAGAGAGGGAGGGAGGGAGGGAGGGAGAGAGGTGACTGAAATGAGTGAGAATTAAGAAGGACAATTTTCAAGACCATTCTCTTTCTCCCCTCACAGTAATTTCAGGGCAGGGAAAAACTTTGTGTATACAGAGAAGCAGAAAGTCAAAGTTGCTGCCTCCAAACAGAGAGGAACACAGTAAGTATTTAACAGCCTGAGTGAGTCATCCTGTGTCCCCCCCACTCCCCAGGACTCGGTACTAGCCAACCCATTTATGGGAGGGGGATGATGAGGATGAGGAGAAGGACTATAACGATGATGATGGCGATGATGATAATGAAAAGGAGTTTATTCATGGTGTAATATTGAATAATAAATGGTGTAGGGAAGACATGGGGAATCAGAGGTCTTGAAGCACCTCCCTCTGGCCGCCGAACCATACCATAATTGCAGGAATTTTCGCCGCAGCTGAGATCAAATGTGAGCAACGGAATGGTTTTAGTGATGACCCGCCAGATTTGCTGCGTTGAGCTTATAAGTAGTTACATTTGTACGACGTTCACTAAACAGGACACTGAATCTGTGGGAAATACTTCTCAAATGATAGATGCCCAAACCTCATTGCGTTTACATGGATGAAGATTGTCTTGTATGGCAACAGGTATTTATGTGAACAGCGCTTATCATGGATGAGGTTTATCAAGTTCAGTTAAATATCTCAACTGAAGACGAAGTTTTAAAAACAATCTGAGTTCCGATATCAATTCTTACTCCAAGGTTTCACCGGTGTGTTAATGGCATCGAACGCCGTGTTTAATTAAAAACTAATACTGGCTGAAGTTGTATTACATCGTTATTCGTATGTTCTTTTAGCAAGAAATTTGCGTCAACAGTATCGTTTGGGCGTGAATGAGAAATCAAGAGGAACCAAGAGGAATCGGTGCCCTAAATTACACATGCCTTCCCAGGTCTAAAACAAAGGAACATCATCACCACCATTATTATCTCGTGGTCTTTCTCCTCTTCCCCCGAGAGTCAGGTAAGAGGAGGCATTTGTGGCCATTGGTTGATGTGTAAGGTTGTGGTGAGTGAATCAACCAATCACAGCCAACCACTAAGAGTCGCCATTTTACCTGCTACAGATGTACTGTTGCCTCCAAAAATTCCATTCCTCCTCCCCTCTGTAACTCTTATTATTTACTTAAAACTATATAGACAGATTGTGGTTGATACATGCATATTTAAACCAAATTAACATGATGTTACGAGATACTGAACGGTAGGAGAAGGAACGCAACTTTTGAAGGCAATAGTACAGGTCCATTAACTGACGAAAAATTAAAATCTAGAAAAGAGAAATATAGAAACATCTTACTGAAATGTTACGCATCTAGACATTCAGCTGATCAAAACGAACTTGTTTATCTGCTAGAGACTATACTTCCTTAAAATGATATTTTTAATCTCCAAGTGAAAAGAACTATTATGATAGTGGAGATTTTTATACAGTAACTAACTCTCTTGGCATTCATGATGTGTGAGGCTGCTGCGAGAATCAGTCTGTGAGCGCCAGATCAGCTTACAGCACGAGTCATCATTTCAGCTGCTGTTGACATATTCTTAGCGTGTAGCGAAAGGAAACACTGCAACAGTGACATTCTCGATATAATTACAAGGATTATGAAGCCTATACAAGTAAAGTCTATACAAGATGTCAAATTATCCGTAAAGAGACGAAGTTTCATTTACCGACCTATTGTAACAATCTAATGAGAGAAATTACTGTAATAAAGTCTTGCGATAACCACCAGTCTTTAGCAGTGGTCTGGCATTATTTACCAAGACTGTGATATCCAAACTATGAGAGATACCTGTTTAATTGCTGTACATACTAACTTCCATTGAGCGACAGAATTTAATACCTAACCAAATGAAATATTGCAATAAGACAGATATTATACATTTCTCTCCCGACATTTTAAAGGCCCGAGGTTGTGGTAAGCGGATGATCCTGTAATGGGCAGCCATAGAAGTGTTAGTTTACCTGATGGAAATGTGTAATTCTCATCTGTCTACCTACCTATCTATTTATCTATCTATCTATTGCCATACGCCTTAATTACGTATGGGGTGGCCGCAAACAAATCGCCCCCACGTCGCAGTGCCCTCTGCCATTTGCTGCCGTCCCTCCAACTCACACCTTGCTCTGTTGTGTATCTCTCCACTCCGTTCCTTCATCTCATCCCTGCCCCCCCCCCTCCTCTCTCCCCTCTCCACCTCATACACATACACTCTTCTAGTCAGTCTTTCCTTCTCCATCCTCTCCATATGGCCAAACCATCTCAAAGTATTTCTCTTAACACTTTCAATCACACATACATCAACAATAAAATAAATATTACTCCACCTCATTATGATAAATAACGAGACAGTGAACAATGACTTCGAAACCCAGTGACTCAACCTTCAGAACCCCTCGGACTTTTCAAAATATCATGTAAGAGTTTCAAAATTGTTTGCTTAATGTGTGGAGTAAAATGGCTTTGTAGCTGAACATTTCCTATGCGGAAATTTGCGCACTAGCGATGTAACAATTTCATTACGATTAATTTTTTGTATTCTTTGTATTCTTGTCCTGTTTAGAGGAGACTTTTTCAACTGGAGAGATGCTGTGTACCTTTGACTGCCTCTTCATTACAACAAGTGTCCGCCATGCCGAACAGAATCGTTTGGTGCCAGCGAAAGTAACAACAGAAAAGACGTATTTTACTACAAGAATAAATCCAAGGTAATACTAAACATTGTATCCAATTTCTCTTGGCATTTTTCAACATTAATACCAGTTTCATTTTTGCGATGTTATACTACCCTTTGAGAAAAAAGTGACTGGTATTTTCTGATTTGATTATCAGGCTATAGTCTATGAACACACACACACACACACACACACACACACACACATACACACACACACATACACACACACATACACACATAGATAGATAGATAGGTAGACAGGTAGATTCTCAAATGTACAATAAAAAAACTATTATATTCTGAAAATTCTGACAGTCTCGTAATATCGTATTGTAAACTCTACACCAAGTTGCTTTAAAAACTGTCTTAATTAACCTTGTAGCTGACAGATCATTAATTGGACGTTTATTCTCGGTAACATCATGTTATTTATTCAGCCGATGAAAATCCAGCTCGATAAAGGGTTAAAGGGTTTCGACTCGGTTAGTGTTGTCTCGTTATTTAACACAGGGGAGGGAAGCAGTACTCACGTCCACAACTGCACAAGGCAAAAAACTATACCATTATTTAAGTTATTTGTTATATTCGTTTTGTAATATCTAAAGGAATTATTGTACGAATTTAGTTTCTTGAGTGCGATGAGGTATCATCAGTTGATTTTTTTTCCTTCGCGTTGCCACAGCTTTGTCTTCAGCTTGGGGGGTCACTGTTCCAAATGGACGCGTTCAATTCAACCTTCCTGAACCCATTCATTACTAAGGCCCTTCGTTAACCCACGATGTCTGGGGATGTTTTTTTCGTTATATTCTTGCCATCTCCTGCATGACGATTTTATTCAGCGTAGGAGGGACTTGTCCAGCTGGAGGGGTTAGATGTAGCCTCAGTCAACCCCTTCGGTACAGACGCCTTCCTTCATGTTGAACCAAACCGTCTGACAGGAGCAAGAAAGAACCCAAAAGGACCCGACAGGGAGTGAAGGGGTTAAGATGAAGCCAACTGGGTGGTGCCAGCAGGACCACACTACATAATACACTACATAATACACTGCATAATACACTGCATAATACACTACATAATTCACCACATAATACTCTGTATATTACATACACTACATATTACA
>JAGKTI010028877.1:0-12815 GCA_018397915.1 Birgus latro | reverse complement strand
TTACTGTACTGACTGTCTGTAGTAACTTTTTCAAATAGCAATCAGTCTCTTTAATTCTCAGACTGCAAGTCATTCTGGAGGGACTGTGTATGTGGTTGCAATGGTCTTTTCAGAAGGACTATAAATGTCGCTGTGATGGTCCTTTCAGAAGACCATGAAATAATTCATATTTTGTGTGCTCAATTATTCCTGCCTTAGTGGGTGGTGGTGTAAGAAAGGAAAGTGAATGGTGGTGCGAGAAAGTAAGTATGCCTGTGGCTGAGAAGAGACAAGCATTTGAAGTGTGGCTGCAGAGGGTGGATGAGGTGTCATATGAGAGGTATAAGGAAAAGAGGAATAGGGCGAGAAAGGCTGTGCGTGATGATAAAGTGGCAGCAGATGAGAAGTGGGGTAGGCGGTTGGCTGAGAATTTTCAACGGAATAAGAAAATGTTTTGGAAGGAAGTGAAAAGGATGCGAAAGGAGAATCTGGGAAGGAAGAGCAAGTAAAAGCAGAGGATAGAAGGATGTTAACTGAGATGGTTACAGCAAGGAAGAGATGGGCAGAGTATTTTGAAAAACTAAATGTAGAGGAGGAAAGGGAGGCTGAGATTGTGGCAGATGGAAGGGTGAAAGGAATAAATGTGTTGGGAGAGTTGAATGATTCTTTGATCACGATGGAGGAGGTGCAGGAGGCAGTAAAGGAGATGAAAGCAGAGAAAGTTGCAGGTATGGATGGGAGTGCTGTGGAATGCCTGAAAGATGGTGGAGCGACTATTGTTGAGTGGTTAGTAAGACTGCTGAATGTGTGTCTTGTGAGCGGTATAGTGCTAAATGACTGGGCAAGTGCTTGTGTGGTTCCGCTGTATAAAGGAAAGGGTGATTGCTAAAAGGAGTGAAAAGATTTTATGTAAATAGTAGAGTGTGTGTAAGAGTGGGAGATACTATGAATGATTGGTTTCTCGTGAGAGTGGGGCTGCGGCAGGGATGTGTGATGTTGTCTTGGATGTTTAATATTTACATGGATGGTGTTGTAGGGGAGATGAATGTGAGAGTGTTAGGTGGAGAGTTGAGTCTGATGAATGCTGATGGTAAAGAGTGGAATCTGAATCAGCTGCTTCTTGCCGATGATACTGCACTGATTCAGAGAAGAGATTGAGACAGCTGATATAGGAGTTTGGAAGGGTGTGAAAGGAGGAAATTAGTTAATGAGAATAAGAGTAAAGTGATGAAATGCACGAAGTTGGTAAATGGTAGGAGGATGAGTACTGTTTTGATTGATGAGTTGGCTGAGGAGGTAGTTTTAAATATTTAGGATCATATGTTGCTCTGGATGGACGAATTGATGTAGTAGTGAAGTTTAGAATGAATGAAGTCGGACAGATGTTGGGAAGAATGGAAAAAAAAAAAATTCGTTTAGATGTCATACACTTCGAAGGGATGTAAAGAGAAGGCTGTATGAGGGTGTAGTGGTACTGACTGCGTTATATGTGGCTGAAACATGGAATATGGGTGTAACAGAGATGAAAAGTTTGAATGTAATGGAGATGAGGTGTCTGAGGAGTATGTGTGGAGTGACGTGTATGGAGCAAGTGAGAAATGATGCAGTGCAAAGAAGAAATGTAGTTATGGAGGGAAATGGCTAATCGAGTTGAGCAGAGAGTGTTGTGATGGTTTGGGCATATGGAAAGAATGGATGAAGAGAGATTGGTGAAAAAGATAACTGGATCGGATGTGAGAGGTGTAAGGCTGAGAGGAAGACGATGAATTGGATGGATGGACAGTGTGAAGAGAGCATTTGATGCGAGTGTGTTGTCTGTTGAGCATGGAAGAGTGGCTGTGCGTGATACAAATGACTGGAGAGAAACTGTATATGAATAAATGGTGATGCAGTCCCGAGGGGATACTCTCCGGCATTTGGTCTTATCAGGTCAGGTGCAGGTAAGGGGATGGTTCGATTATGATGTGGCAAGGGTAAACCAGCTCTGCTGTTGGGCCCTGCTGCGGATGTCACTGATTACACTGCGCAGTTGACCCTCGTGCAGTGTGGTGCAGTGAGGATCTGTCCCTTCTCCCCTTAGGGCTAAGATAAGAATAAATGTGTGTTTGGATGAGTAAATATGGAAAGTGTCGTCCTGTCTCGGCTACCTCCCTTTCTTTGGAGGAAGAAGCCTAGGTATATAAATAGATAGAGATACTGAGGAAATATCGGACAAATTTCTAAATATACAATAATGTAAACGAACATTGTACTAACATATGGCAGTAGGACACAGTGCACTAGGCCAAAATGGATGAACAACAGACTCCAGGCAATAATTGACAAGAAGCGTGACAGAACTACTGACAAAGAAATACACCCAACAGAAGGCAAATATATTTGCAGCCAGAAACCGAGTTACAGAGAAGGTACAGTATGCTAAATTCAACTATGAGAAGAGGGTAGCACTGGACTCCATGGAAAAAAGAAAAAAGCACTTTTGGGTCTATGCTAGGTATAAGACAAGCATACAGGAGAATGTGATAAGATTACAGACACCAGAGGCCAAACTGACCAGTATAGACAGGGACACCGCAGAAACCATGAACAGGGCACAAGGATCGGTAGTGGGCCCTGTCTTCTTCAATACCAGTGTCAACGACCTGCTCTCCAGCCTTAAATCACAGGCTAACCTATTTGCCGACAATACAAAGATTTACCAGACAATAAAGACTCAAGAGGATGTAGAAGCACTGCAGAGGGACACTGATAGGCTCGAGGACAGGAGCAGCAAAAGGTTGCTGACTTTCAATTCTACAGAATGTTAGACATTGCACTTCTGGATCCAGAACAGAAGGTCTGACTACAGCCTGAACGGAATCACCCTGGACAAGTCTGCACAAGAAAAGGACCTCGTAATACTGGTCTCTGTGGATATGAAGTCCTCAACACATGGAGCCACGGTGGCAGCAAAGGTCAACAGCAGACTCGGCATAATTAAGAGAAACTTTGTCTACCTGAACAAGGAGATTCTGCGATCGCTGTACACTACATTGGTCAGACCAATTCTTGTCTATGATACACAGTGCTGATTCCCGCGCCTTATCGAAAGCATCAATATACTGGAAAGGGTCCTGCACAGAGTTACAAAACTACTACTGGAGCAGTACCAGTTAAACTACAAAGAAAGATGCACAGCCGTAGGACTGCAGATGCTTAAGGGCTGAAGGACACGTGGGGATATGATAGAAGTTTTTGAGATCTTCCATGGGCACCATGACATCCCCACTTCCACATCCTTCACACTGAGCACCACAAACTGAGAGGCCACTCCTTCAAGCTTGCCAAACCTGAACACTAGAGAACCACACCGAAGGGCAACTGGTTCTACATCTGAACCATTAACAAGTGGAATGCTCAACCTGACCACGTGGTCACAGCACCAACTATAGCTGCGTTTAAATCCAGATATGATAAGCAAATAGGTGAAACGCATTAGTAAGGCTGGCACAGTAGAGGTGGAGACTATACAAGAAGATCTCCTCTAATCCCTCATTAAATAAGACTAGGTAAGTATGGGTAGATAAGGAAGGGTCACTCAGATAAGGAAGGGTCCCTCGAGGCGAGGCTATGCGCGCTTCCCTGAGGGGACAAAGGATCTATGTTTATGTCTGTCTAAGGGGTAACACCTGTTCCCCGACCTGGAGTTTCTTCTTCTCCTAGCCTCATTATGAATTAGTACCTCAGCTTCTAAACCCTAAAAGGTATTCTTGAGAGTATTATAAAAGAGATACAAGGTCGGGCAGAGGATGTTGGAGCGGCCCTACTGAGAGAAAGCAGTGTTTGGAAACTCCCTGTACTGTTGTTTGCAGATGATACTGTGTTGTTGAGTGAAGACGAAGGGGAGCTGCAAGGCTTGGTAGATGAGTTTGGAGAGTGTGTAAGAAACGGAATCTAAAGGTAAATGTAGCGAAGAGTAAAGTGATGGTCTTCGAGAGAAGTGAAGCCAGTGAATGTACAGTGAAATTGGATGGGAAGGATATGGAGAATATGAGTGAATTTAAGTACCTGGGCAGTGTGATGAGTAAGGATGGAAGTCTGGAGGGTGAAGTGCTCGAAAGGGTGCAGCAGGGAAGGAAGGTTGCTGGTTCATTGAAAGCAGTGATAAGAAACAGGGAGGTGAGCATGGAAGTGAAAAAGTTGTTACATGACAGTATTGTGATACCAACTCTAACATATGGAAGTGAAGCTTGGACCCTGTTGGAAGGACAGAAGTCAAGAGTGAGAGTAGTGGAAATGAGTTATTTGAGAGGAGCATGTGGAGTCACATTGAGAGACAGACTAACAAATGAGGAAGTGAAAGAGCATTGTGGTGTGGTTGAGGACGTGATGGAAAGCGTTAGGAGAAACACGTTAAGGTGGTTTGGGCATGTGGAGAGGATGGAGAGTGAAAGACTGACGAGGAGAGTGTATGTGAGTGAGGTGGAGGGGGTGAGAGGGAGGGGGAGGCCGAGGATGAGATGGAGGGATGGAGTGGAGAGGTATATGAGAGAGGGAGGTGTGAGTTGGGAGCGTGGTAGTCAAATGGTAGGGGACAGAGTGACATAGGCGATTTGTTTGTGGCCACCCCGCGCGAGATTGAGGTGTCTGTCAATAGACAGATAGATAGACAGAAATCTCCATGGAAATCGTGAGATTGGGGAAGAGGTACAGAACAGCTGTGTTTGTTTGTCACCCTAGAGTATAACTAAGCAGTCTCCTACACCATTCTGGTATTGCAAAGTGTTCTGCAATTACTAAATACAGGTGACAGAGTTTATATTCTGTGCAGTATCACTCTAATGAATTGACGTTAGGGTGGTGAAAGGGCAGCTGAATTATCTGAATTCCTTGAAATACTCATATGAAAAATTCTATTTTCCACATTTAGGCATAATAATTTCACATTAGCAATGTCCTTGAAATAACCTGATATTTTCATCACTTTCAAGGGAGTAAGTCTGAGAGTGAACTTAACCAAGTTCTGGCATAGAATTCTTCTTTTAAGACTGAGTCCACCATGGCCATTGTCTGGTTTTCTAGTACTTTTCACACTTTCCCCTGACTTGGAACAAGTCCAATCTCCCTGGTGTCAGCTGATACATATGGAAATACGAGTTAATAAAGAACCACTGTCTACAGTGACGTGTTGCAATGACACTTCCTTCAGGAAACAAATCTTCTTCCCAGACAACTTAAATGGAAAACCCTTAGCAAGGTCAAGAATTTAGTGTCTCGTATCAAGTTTCAGGATCATACCTACCATGTATGAAATCTGTGGCCTTCACCAAGTCATAGTGTGGACAGTTCTATATATTATATCCATTTTAGTCTTAAGATGTACTAATAAATTTCAAAATATTCATATATTCATAACCTAAAATAAATGTAAAGGTAATAACTGAAGATGGCTGTTTTTGCCAGTACACCCTGATTCAAGATGTTAAGGACAGAAGACTGATTTAATTTCCCTTGACATCATTCTCAATATCCCTTACCTTCATCCTTGGTCTCCTTTTCTTCCACAGTAAAGTTGTATGTCTTAAGTCTTTTCACTGGCAACCGTGGAGGGATGACTTTTTGCCTCTGTCTTATCACCAATGGCCTATCCTCGAAGACCTGATTCTTTTTGGAGATTCTCATGACGGATGGATGGATTTTGTAACGTGTAGGTTGGAGACTTGCAGCACAGTCCTTCAGTGCTGTCAACCTGGAGGCTTCTTTCACCTTGCTTGGGATTTTCACAGACACAGGTGTAACGTACGATTCAACAGATTCTACACTGCCAACTTTTTGTTTCTTGGCCATCTGTGTGCCCCCAGAGGGTTTGCCCACAATGGGGCACTTCCTGTTGGATTTTGGCAGTGACAGCTCCTGGATGCCGGGGACGAACTTCACCTACAGATAAATAATTTAATCATCTTAACTATCATCATCAATATCATCACCAATCATCAGTTTCCCTACCATCACCAAATCATACCATCATAGTACTATCATAATCATCACATCACCATCAAGACTCTAACACCGTCTTTTTTAATCACCAGCATCATCATTTTTATCATTATCATTATCACCATCTTAAACAAGACAAATAAAACTTTTCATACCCACACCCATCCAGGAATACTGTCAGGGGAATTATATTATTTACTGGGGAGGCAGAGAGGCAAACCCTTGGGGTCTTACCCTCTATAAACCCTGGTCCGGATGAATTTGATCTACTGTGCAAGATTTGTGTATGTAAGAACAATAGCGTTATCCTTCCTATGGGCAGCCGTGTGGGTAGCCATCGAGGGTCTCAAGCAGCTTAAAACACACCCAGATTGAACATCTTCCAGCACGCGGAACTTTGTGTCTTCTGCTGGTATAAATGCTATTAATGACTTATATGTGTACCTGTATAATAATAGGTCAAAATATAATAAACTCTACCTAGACCTTATGTCCAGCAATTTACCAAATTTCACTGAACTCCTTTAACAACTTTTTTCATATCTTGTGCAAAATCTATTAACAAATTTTTCATATCTTGTGCACAAATCCATTAACAACTTTTTCATATCTTGTGCACAAACAGACACAGATAAATACACATAACCTCTCTCCAATATTCGTTGGCAGAGGTAACAAATACATTGGCACTAGAAAATTATGCTAGTCACCAAGAAGTGCTATGGAGAGAACACACAGCTGTAGGATCGCTTTCCTCTACCACTGAGCAGTGTGAAATACACTAGGCACACACAAAAATCTTGGGCAAGTGATGGTGAAAAGAATATAGCCTTCATACATTCCCTCACTACCATAGGTAGGCCCTCGGTTGACCAAACCCATCAAAGAGAAACACAAATATAATTAAAATATATGTCACTGTGTGGTGAAGTCTGTGGCAATAGACATGAAGTGTATTTAGGTGGTATGGTTATATGAAGAGAATGACAATAAACTGCGAGTTGAAAAGGGTATATGTGAGTGAGCCTGAATGTGGGAGGAGGCATGGTACACTAATAAGAGAGATAATAGATATACTAAATGAGTATATGCAAAAGAGAGGTATGGAGGCTGACCAGGCTATGAAAATGACAAGTGATTAAGCTAACTTGATGACTTTTGTATGGAGACATGCATGATAACATTTTTGGCAAAGTACTGTAACTCAGCAACCAAAAGCCGATTAAAATCATAATTGGAAGAGATGAGAGAAAACTGTCCGATAATCAAAATCATAACGGCCCGAGGCTAGGCAAGTTGGTCCTGACAATTGTGTGACCAAACTCACTCATTCCTGAGTGGCATTACGCAAGCAATAAACCCAAACCACCCCTTGGATATAAACCTGCACCAGCTCAATCCGACTGAGGCACCTTAATTACCCACTAAACCACCAGGCGCAATAATTTGGTTATATGGCTACCACCCTGCATAGCAATGGTTTCCTGATGTACAGGAAACCATTTGGGTTGTCACTCAGTGTAGAGTCACCCATAGGCAGCAGGTAGAGGAAAGAATAAAGGGAAGAAAGACAAAAGAGGAAGGAAGGAAAGATGGATGAAAGGAAAGGGAAGGCACCCAAAAGCAGCACTACATCGAGTGAGTGGATGATGAGCGCCTCCATCTGTATGAATCTTTTACAAAATACGGCTACCATAGCAGATAATGCTTCTTATACTGATTTTAAGAACTGTTTCATTATCTATGCTCTTTTCACAGTAGAAAAAAAAAATGTTTAACTGATGCTGACAAAAGGAATATAGAGACCCTCGTTGTATGATGAAATGGAATAAGATGAATCGCTTTGAAGAAGGCTAAATAGTATTAACTTCTTTATATATACAAGAGTATTCAGGCTTATGCAATCATTACGATCCCATACGAAAACTCGCTGGTAACTGAACGATCGCTGGTCAATTCCCACATCCAAGGCATCGATAGTCCATGTCAAAGTTTGAAATTATTCAACCAACTCTTGGAGGCCTTGATCTTCGTGATGTTATGGCGGTGACAGAATTCCTTCAATGCAAAGTTTCATCCCCTTCACCATGAAGCCACTGTCATGATCCTGGCAGTACCACTATAGTGATGAATTATCCAAGTCTTTGTGCCTTGGCTTCGCCATTATTTTCTCCTCCTAATGCTGAGAAGTCTCCCAATTCTCCATCTGACAATTCAGAAACGTCTATAAGTACTTCCTGATGTCCTGTAGGGTGATTCATGGGACGTCATAGTATTCTACCACGCAGTTCATTAGCCATCTCTCCTGGAATATCCTGACTGTCTCCTGCCTCTTCTCGAGAAAGAATAATTTCCTTGGACGCTTGGTAGGAGGAGAGGGGGTCAGGCACATAAAGGCCAGCCCCTGTACAAGATAGGTGAGGCAGCAGAGGCCACAAACTTGATAAACTTAACTCATGCCAACGGAGGAAGGCTTGCTCTCAGTGACTGTGATGAAGCGAGCTCTACCCACGACATACACTCTACACTTTCGTCTTATGCGAATTGTGGGCAGTGGGGGTGGGAGTAGTAGGCAGTGTGAAAAAGTTGGTGTCCATGTGCACTGACAGACTATTCTGTCAAAGATGGACACTGCTTTAATTCAGCCAGGTTTTCTGCTGTAATGGATAATGACATGCCGGTTAATGCAGAGAATGATAAATGGGGAATTACTGTAAATCAGTTTGGTTACAGCACCAACTTGGCATAACTGTTTCTAATTTTTAAGTCACTGGATTGACTGACTGATAGGTACCAGTAGTAATTATGAACGTTCATATATGCTTAAGAGGAGAAGCCAAGATTCTGGGGTCTTGAAGGATGATGAATGAACGAGTTTGGCCCTTTACTCTGGGCATGCTGTACAATAGCTCTCCCATTATCATTTCTTTCTTGCTTCAGAGACCCTACCTCACCTCATCTGCGGGCAGGATTCGAGATGGGATGATGGTGACAATGATACATCTAACTCCTTCTGTAGGAAAAGTACCTTCAAAGCTGAATAATAATGTGTAGTGCTACAGTTCTTTCGCTTCAACTTAGCCTTGATTTTTATCCTTTAAAAGTATATTTCACATTTGGGTATTGGCATAACAGGAAACTATGGCTCTACATCTATTCCATAGCACTTCTTTATCACTGGCACAATATTCTATTGTTAATCAGTCCCTACAGAATAACAGCACAAGAAAGCTATGGTCTTACACCCTTTTCATAGCAGTTTTGGGAGTAATGCCATATTCTAGTGTTCTATCGTTACAAATCAGCATTCAAGATGGAGAAATGGTTAATCTGGGTAAAAAAAAAAAAAAAACTAAATAAAAGAATATAAGCCACCAGACTAAAGTTCGTATGGGTACACTGGAATACGATCTCACTTACCTGCTTAGATTTCCCCACTGGCTCTTCCTTCATACACCCCTTCATTATGCAATGTCTCATATAAATGGACCAAAACTGACAGTGTTACAAATAAATGAGGAGCCGATCACTGTATGGGGTAATGCGCCGAAAACAAACATGGCAACAAATCGTTGCCAAACTTCACAAACTTTAAACACGTGTAACAGGTTTACCTGGGGGTTCCGAGCAGTAACTTTTGTATACATGGTAAATGAAAGTGTACAAATTGAATCATAGCTGATCCGAGGATTGTACATTTTTTTATACCAAAATAAACGGTACACAAGCAATATCTCTTCAGCTTGGGTGACGCATTACCCCTCATGACATGCGACGCCTCAAATCATCAAAAGCAGCAGCATCCCACCTTTTTCTCTCTTCCGCTGATGAAGCGAGCAAGAATGTAAAAAGCAAATAAAAGGATATGGCATGACAGTAGAAGAGCCATTCAACAGCAAACCCAGTGACATGGGCCATACTTATTCACTCACCATTCAAGCCCCTGCAATCCTGGCTCCACCATGCATAGACAGTACACCTGCCACACACAACTTTGTGATTACCTATCGGTCAATCCAATCACCGTCAACTTTTTAAAAAAGTGGGTACCAGACCCCTGTCATGCACTCCTCCATGTAAAATTCATTCAACATGCCTGATCACTTGTCAGTTTCCTAGCTGTAACAGCATCCAAGCCTCGCACACTCAGTTACTCATGAGGAGCCTATACACTGTGATGCTTTGTACCCTGGGAAAAGTAGCTACAGCTTCCACTTTGAGGCCAAACTCATATTTCCCTCCACCTCACTGTGGAGGATCCTTGTCTGACTCTGGTGAAATACTGTATACCAAGATGGGCAGTGTTCTACATGATGCATTGTACTGTATTTTTAAGACTGTCTCACAAAAGCAGTCACTTACCTATGATTCATGGGTCTACTCAGACAGGCTGAAGCAAATACAAAAACTTATACACTCATTTACTATATCGATCCACCTTCTTCTTGGCCTAGTATGCATCCTTCCATCTTCCGTCTCACTCGCACCATTTTCACCACTCTACTTATGATCATTCTCTTCATATGAGTATAACCGCCTAAGCACACTCACTTCAGCTCTGATGCCCATGGACTTCCCTACTCCAAATCTTTCACATAAAGTAAGTCACTGGATTAAAGGTGTTAAGGCTAAAATTTAAGATAAAGAAACTTCATGTACCTTCCCAACATCTGTCGTCATTTCTGGCCTCATTTTCTTGTGCTTCTTCTTGGTGCTTGCATCGACCTGGTCGCCCCCAGCCCCACCAACTTCTGTTTTGTCCTCGTATATCTCATTTTTTTCTTTTTTCTCATTATCCACTCTGACCACTGGAAAATTATTAATACTGTATCAGTCTCTACCAAGATATATAAAATTATCTGACAGCAACAAAAATATAGCAAAAATGTTCTTAGCAACGCTACTACCAATACCATTATTTTTTAATTATTGTACTCAACAAACATTACTGAAAGATTACCAAATTCAATATTCACTGTTAACGCCATACTGAAATACATGATCTATCAAAAAAGAAAAGATAATGAAAAAGTTCACTGTTCTTATTTTCAGCCACCAGTGTCACTGAAAAATTATCAACAACTGTATTTCCTGTCTATATCAATCTGAATAAAATCATGTGATACCAATGAAAATATACAGTAATAAAATAAATGTGAAATAATATTTAATATTCAACCAAAAAGATTCACCAACATCGCAGTTGGTTCACCACATCATTATGAGAGAGAGAGAGAGAGAGAGAGAGAAAGAGAAGGGGGGATTCCCTAATCTCATAATGGCTGTAAACATGTTGCATAGCATCAAACATTCCGCCTCTGAACAGCCTATATTGTTGCTGTTGTTGTTGTTTTCGTTGCTGTTCTCCTTCTTCCTCTTCTTCTCTGAAAAATATTAAGTCAGAAGTGACAACAAATTAAGAACCAACAAGAAGCGGTGCCAAGGCACAGTAAACCCATCCCCGGCAGTTAAGTGCTGACATTTAAACACAACAGGATATCTAGTCAACGATGTCACATATCAAATCCGCAAACTGACGATTCTATGCCCATTTGAAAGTTTAGGCCCGACTCGCCTGACACTGACCCCCCTACTGCTAACTGGGGGGTAACCCCCCTGATATAATCAGGCATGTTACAGGATGTAGATTTCACAGATGCACCTTTAGGTTTTGGCATCATGTCGGTATGGGAAAAAGTTGTGGTAAAAAAAAATAAAAAATGGCCTACAGCCAGGGCCTTGGCCAATTTGGCCCAAAATTAATCAGGTGATCTGAAGGTCATAGCCCATAATCCACGTAATTTTAGTCGAAATTGCACCAGTAATTTCTGTACAAAGTTAACAGACAGACAGACAAACAAACAGACCAACTGAGTGAAAACCACACCCATGCCCAAGCCCCTCTCAGGCAGGGATGGGTAATCAGTCAAATGATACTAAGCTTCCTCATAAAACAATCACCATATTAAGGTTAGCCATACTACAACAATATTTGCAAAAGCCTGGAAATAAGTCATATGTCAAAACCAAACAACATAATGACTTCCAAACAGTTGCTGGAAACTGATTAAAAAAAAAAAAAAAACTACCATGTACAGACATGAAAATTTCAAAAGCCTATGGACAGAAAGCAAGTTACCAGTAATCAGTCAGGTCTATCCCTCAAACCCCTCCCCTCTTCTCTCCAAAGCACTGGTTTGTTTACGAGAATGATTGGAGGTCTGAAGCTTCTCAGTCTCATGCTTTGCTCTACATCCCATACTGTAAATGAACATGTGCTGTATGTGAGCATATTTAATTTCGCAGTTCCAATGGAAATAACTACGAAATTGTATCATATCTAACATTTACTGTACTGACTGTCTGTAGTAACTTTTTCAAATAGCAATCAGTCTCTTTAATTCTCAGACTGCAAGTCATTCTGGAGGGACTGTGTATGTGGTTGCAATGGTCTTTTCAGAAGGACTATAAATGTCGCTGTGATGGTCCTTTCAGAAGACCATGAAATAATTCATATTTTGTGTGCTCAATTATTCCTGCCTTAGTGGGTGGTGGTGTAAGAAAGGAAAGTGAATGGTGGTGCGAGAAAGTAAGTATGCCTGTGGCTGAGAAGAGACAAGCATTTGAAGTGTGGCTGCAGAGGGTGGATGAGGTGTCATATGAGAGGTATAAGGAAAAGAGGAATAGGGCGAGAAAGGCTGTGCGTGATGATAAAGTGGCAGCAGATGAGAAGTGGGGTAGGCGGTTGGCTGAGAATTTTCAACGGAATAAGAAAATGTTTTGGAAGGAAGTGAAAAGGATGCGAAAGGAGAATCTGGGAAGGAAGAGCAAGTAAAAGCAGAGGATAGAAGGATGTTAAC
>JAGKTI010028876.1:902-11379 GCA_018397915.1 Birgus latro | reverse complement strand
TACCTATCTAGACAGACAGATAGTCAGATACATAGATAAGCAGATATGTTTTCCATCAGTTCTACCATCCCTCCTCCATCTCTTCCTTTCATGTTTCATTCTTCTCTCCTCCCTCCCAGCCCGTCATTCTTCCCCTTTCCAACATATGTTCTTGGGTTCTCTATCTATATATATTTTCAGCATTTCTATTTTCCTCCTCTATTTCATTCATTCTCCTCTCTCTCCATTCTTTCACCTTCCCTCCATTCACCCCTGCTCGCAAGCCAGCCTTTCTCTTCCCCTTTCTTTCGTCTCCTCTCAGTTTCTCTCTTTGTGCACATTTTCATTATTTCTATCTTACTTTCTCCTTCTCTCCACCTTTCCTCGTCCTCCTCCTCTCTCTCCCTCTCTCCCCCTCCCGACCAGACAGCCAGCCTTTCTCCTCCCCCACCCTGAATACAAATGGCTGAATCTATAGGGTACAAGTCCCAATACACAGGATTTGATTACCCATTTGAGCGGGCCGCCTATAGGGCCATGGGGGGCGGAGGTGCTGCAACGGGGAGGGCTGGCTGCCTGGCGGATGGGAACGAGCGGAGGGGAACGCTTTGCTCGATGGGAACGTGTGAACATGGGAGCAGGCGAGGGGGGGGGGGGGGTGAAGGCAAGAGAACTAGAGAGGAGGAATGGTGGCTGAGAGAACGAGAATGGAAGGATGGTGGCTGGAAAAATGTGGAAAGCAGTGGGCAAACAAAAGGAAATTTATTGGAATGCTGTGATGGATAAGATCGTGTTAACCTGGGAACGTGCGACCGAGAGAGAAAGAAAGGGGAGGGAGGGGGGGGGAGGGAAGAGTGAGAAAGAACAATGAACAGAAGTAGGTGAAACAGACAACAAATGAAAATTAAACTAGGGGTTAGAAAAGAAAAAATAGCGACCAATTAAAGGCCAATGAGCAAACCGGAATGCTGTGCTGGATAGGAGAGTGTGAAGAGGGAAATCTGTTACCAAAGGAGCGGGAGAGATGGGGAAAGAACAGAGAGAGGAAGGACGAACGCCGATTGAAAGGATGTGGGCAGTCTGTTGATAGTTCTCTTATTTGTGCACTTGTTCCTTATTTGTTCCTGGGTTTAGATCACTTCCATCCAGTGTAGTGGGAAAGAGGATTATGACGACGACGACGACGATGATGATGATGATGATGATGATAGAACGTGCCAAGAGGAATGGTGTTTGGATGTGACCGTGAGGGGATGGGGGAAGCTAGGAAAGCAGTGAGGAATGTGGTTAGGGAAAGACTGAAGACATAAAATTAGGAATGGAAAGGAAGAAATATATATGATCAAACTAGAGAGTAATGCAGTTGACAGGGGAACGAGAGAAACACAATACTGGAGAGAATAGGAACGAGAGAGAGAGAAAAAAATAGTATGGTAGACTAGAACAAATGAACAACAGGACGCGTGAGTGGGAAAGAGACCGAGAACGTGAACGACGGAAAGAATACAAAAGAACAGTGAATAAGAGTGTGAAATGGGCAAGGTGAGGCTAACAAGTGGATGGGAACGTGAGAAAGGGGCGCTGTGGTGGATGGGAACGTGCTCAGGAGGGTGTTGTGGTGGATGAGAACGTATTACCATGGGAGGGGAATCGTAACAGAAAGAGTGAGGAAGGAAATTAATAAAGATAAAATTAGAGACTAGAGGAAAAAAAATGTTAAGAAATTAAAGGAAGATGTGGTAAACAGAAACGAGAGATTTAGAATGCTGTGGTGGATGGGAACGTGCGAGACAGGGAATGTGTGACCGAGGGAAGAGGTGAAGTGAAAATAATGATACAAAGAATGAAAGACGATAAGATAGCGGATGGACATGAAAAAATCGATAACATGAACCAAAACACAATAATGATGATATGAAAGAGAGAAAGGAATAAAGTGGTGGATGGGAAAGAGTGAATCAAGAAACGGGAGAAATAGAGAGACTGAAAGAACGCAAAACTGACCCACAGCAAGTTCGCACACAACCAGAGAAGGGAAATGATATGGCTAGAATCTAGTGAGAACGTTTACTGCAATAGATAAGAAAATGCAAATCAGGGTGCCAAGAAGGGAAGAGAGAGTACGCGAAGAAAAACGGTGAATACAAGACTGAGAAAGGGTTGGCGTGCGGGAATTTAGTGAACAGGAACGGGAATACTGTGATGAATGAGAAGGTACGAACCAAAGAATGGATGGGGGAGAAGAGGAGGAAGCATGAAGGAGAACAATGAATGGAAATACGAAACAGGGAAGTTGAAAGAGAAGTAGGCAGAAACGTAAGAAGGAGGAAGCTAGTACTATGTATGGGGACGCTGAGCAAGAGAAGCTTCGAGGGAGAAAAAGAACGAGTGAGGCAGGGAACGAGTGAGAAAGGGCAGTGAATAATAGGATGGTAAGGAACACAGGGGATGGGAATGAAGTAGGAATAGACTGAAGGACATGCGGACCAAGGAACGGATGAAAGAGTAAGAGAGAACGGGAGACAAGGAGAATGAGACAGGAAGAACGGTGAACAGGAGAGTGAAACAGCGACGGTGTGAGAAAATACAGAGGATAGGGACTGACGATTATAGTGGATGGGTTCGTGTGAATTAGAGAACGAGCGAAGGAGAAACAGAACACACAAAATATGGAGTGAGTGAGGAAAACAGGGAGTTAAGAGTTACACAGAGTTATATAGGTACACGGACACTATGGTACCGTATTTTCTAGATAGTTCGGTTCTGAAAGTACTAGAAAGAATTACTCTACTGCAGGAATTTAGGAATTACGAAAGATTAAGAACGAGGAAAGAAAGCGGAGGGGACAGTATGAGTGAATGAAGTGAACTATCATCACCATCATCGTCACCATCATTACCTAAGGCAGTCCACAGAACGAAGGTCCATCTTTCTACACTCTGACTTATTGGGTGTTATCCTGATCCGCACAACCCCGGCAAATCTCTGGTGGATAAAAACATACTCGATGAAGCAGAGGACGAGCGAGGGGATAGCGGGGAATGAGGAAATGTGAAGTAGTGAGAGAGAGAGAGAGAGAGAGAGAGAGAGAGAGAGAGAGAGAGAGAGCACTGTGGCGTATGGGAACAAAGGAAGGGATAATACCGGTACTGCGGTGGAAAGGAAAGTGTGACGAAAGGACGAGGTGAAGGAAAGACAAATGCCTGGGAACGTGAGAAATATTAACCCCTTCCGCCCGAGGACTTAATTCTTAATGTATTCTTGCTGTCATTAGTTTTTTTTTTTTCTACTGAGGGGTTAAGGAAGGTTCTACGTTACCTCTCAAAAAAGTCTCTTCTGTGCTTAATAAAATCATCTGGAGGGTTAGAACAAAACAAGATAGTAAATTTGAGTGGTTTTAAAAGGCTGAAAATATTGCAGTCTATGGTGGCTAGGAAAAGAGAAACAAGGAAAAAGGAGAAACAATTAAACAGAGAGAAACAGACAAGCGTAGATATTATGGAATGACTGAGATTAGAAGAGTAAAGAGATAATCGAATAGAACGTGAGAAGTGCATAGTGTGATAGATAGGACTGGTTAGCAAAGAGAGAGAGAGAGAGAGAGAGAGAGAGAGAGAGAGAGAGAGAGAGAGAGAGAGAGAGAGAGAGGGTGATACGTCTAACGGATGCAAACAAAAGGACTGGACACTGTAGTGGATAGGAAAGAGCACAGTCAGGGATAAGAATGCGTCGACTGTAACAACGCATCTGCATCAAAGTCTGGGCCAGTCCGTTGTTCCCTTCCCCAACGCAACAAAACAGCAAGTAAAACAGAGGAATATGCAGTAAAAGACTAAGCGAAATGAGGAGAAAAGATCCAATAAAGGACTGAGTGAAATTGTATAGGAAGGTGTAATAAATGATTGAATAAAATAATAAGGTACTCGTAAGTGACGGTACAATACATAATGAAATAAAACAGTGAGGGATGGTATCAAATGAGTAAAATATGAAGATAAGGGATAAAAGAAGCTTGATTGAGAAAAAAAAACAGTAAAAGACTAAATAACATAAGAAGGTCATCATGGGCGCAGGAAAAAAAAACACACACACACACACATCTCTTAACTTAGGAATATAAGCCAGAAGAGGAAAATGAAAAAAGGGCGAAATTATTAAACAAACTTTTGTCCCCAAATGTATAACAAGAAATAAAAATGGAGAAAGACAGACACAAATACAGTATTATGGGTAAATTAAGGACCTGCTGAAATTTAAAGAGAATATACAATGCATTATATGAAAAGGAGGAAACCGAATAGTATGATGGACAAAACGTAATAAAATAAAGAGTGTTGAATATTCGGGTGAATAATAATGATAAAATAAAGAACAAAATTTATAAAACACGGTGCAAAAGAAAGAATGGCGTGAGGGAAGGGAGAAAAATCAAAGAAAATCACAATAGAGTAATGCCTACGATAAGGGTGTAAAGGCGTGGCAACAAAAATATAGATAATGACCCCTAAATGAAAAATAAAAATAAGAAGACAAAGAGAGGTAAATGTGAGAAAATAAGAACAAAAGAGGTGGTAAAGGAGTGAGAGAAGTATGATGGAATGGTATAATATAAGACTAAGTGAAAGAGGATAGATGTGTATAATACAAGGCTGAGTAAAATAAGAAGACAAGGGATAATAAAATGCATAATAAGACAGGGTAGTAAAGGAGAGTAAGAGACAGGGAATAATGAAAAGGGAAGGCATGGTAAAGAGCTGAGTGGAAAAAATATGGAAGGATATAACAAAGCTGCAAATGAAACAGAGAAATATGCAGTAAAAGACTAAGCGAAATGAGATGAAAAGATCCAGTAAAGGACTGAGTGAAATGATAAAGGAAGGTGTAATAATAATTGAGTAAAATAATAAGATAAGTGACGGTAGAATACATAATGAAATAAAACAGTAAGGGATGGTAACAAATGAGTAAAATATGATAGTAAGGGAATAAAAAAAAAAAAAAGCCTGAGTGAAAAAGACTGAGTAATTTAAGAAGGTCATCATCATCATCATCATCATCACCAATACCACCATCACCATCATTATCATCATCAGCCTGAGCCAGTCTACTGCAGGCCAAAGACGTCTCCCATCTTTTTCCACTCTGACCTGCTGGCTGTTAACTTGTTCCATGCCATCCAGCGAATTTCCGAATCTCATATAAGAAGGTAGGGGATGATAAAACATGAAAGGTATAAGGCGAGGGATTAAGGAAGGAAGGAAGGAGACTGGGTTAAACGATAAGGTAAGGGATGGGCAAGAACCTGAAGAAAATGAAGGATAATAAATGACTGAGAGAAATAAGAAAGTAAGGGATATTAAAGACGTGAGTGAATAAAAAAAAGTAAGGAATACTAGGAGGCGGAATGGAATGAGAAAAGGATAGCAAACGACTACGAGAAACAAGAAGGTAAGGAACGGTAAGGGTCTGAACAGCATGAGAAAAAAAATGGCATATAAAACTGAGAGAAATAATAGAGTAAAGAGTAGGACCAAAGGAAAAAAAACTCGAAATAAGCATCTCTAAGCATACACGATGGTACATTATTTATCGCTGGAGAAAGTTCTTTGTGAATTAGAGAAGAAAGAATGGGAGAAATTTAGGGGACGGGAATAATGGGATTTATGGGAGTGGGCTGGCATTAAGTGGTGGGTGATTGGAGGAGCTGAAGGGGTGGTGAGGAGAAGGGTGGGGAGAGGGGATGGGGAGTATAGGTGATGGGAAAGGATAAAAGGTTGTTTAGTAGGAGATACAAAGAGGCTGGAGTAAAGGTGAAGTGAGATAAATTAAGATGGCAATGATGATGATGATGATGATGATGATGATGATGATGATGAGAAAGAGCTAATTAAAGGTGAAATGAGAAGGAATCAAGATGGAAGTGATGATGATGATGATGATTATGATGATGAGAAAGGGCTACTTAAAGGTGAAATGAGAAGGAATCAAGATGGAATTAATGATGATGATGATTATAACGGTAAAAACCACCACCACCACCACCACCATCATTCTAATCCCACCCTTAATTACCACCTGAAGAGGGGGTAGGGTAGGATCCAGAATAAAAGATAAAGTATAAAAATGGAAGACCCATCAAGCATCATGGCCAATGAAATGAGTCACACAGTCAAATGGCCACCCCTTACGGGATTATGGCGCCTGGCAAGATACACAGATAGACACCCCTTACGGGATTATGGCGCCTGGCAAGATACACAGATAGACACCCCTTACGGGATTATGGCGTCTGGCAAGACAGATAGATAGGCACAGTCTTTAAAATAATTGGCATTTAGGCCTTTGCGAAACCGGCTCTATATCACAGGTAAAACCATCTGCACATACTCTTTTACAGATCCAGTTCATATTTACCCGTGGAATAATTATTTTGTCTTTTACCAAGTTAAAACAAAATAGTGCCAGACGCCTGTCATGTGCTGCTCCGTACATACTTCATTTGTCCATTTCCATCCTTTGCATTTATTATTTTTTTTAACTTCCATACATAGCTTCTTCACACGCCATGTACCATATCCATTCACCTTCTTCTTGACCGTCCTTCCATCATCAAACTCACTGACATCTACGGTTTTCACCACCCTTTCAACACCCACTCACTTCCAAGGACCATACCACCGGACTACCTCTTCTATCCTTTTATCAATAGGCTTCCTTACACCCTGTCTTTCAGGAATGTCTGCTTCTTACTATATCCACTCTTGGTAACCCACATACATTCTTTAACAGTTCCATTCCCACTGTTCTTGCTCTTGACTCTTGACATTCATGCTATATAAAAGTCTGACATCATTCGTCAAGTGGAAACACGCACACAGTTCATGAAATCCTCTTGCAGAAACAGAGGCGTAGGGATAGGATTTACAGTACAGAATTTAATCATAAATCTAAAAGGACAGGAACCGCAGGACAGGAATAAAGGAGTAAGCCTAAAAGGAATGGGGTTTACAGGACATGAATAAAGGGAAAAAAAAATAAAAGGATTTACATAACAAGTAAAGATGGAAACTTAAGGAGAAGGATTTACAAGAAAAATATAATAAAGGACCCCCAAAAGAGATTTAGACGACAGATATAAAAAGAGTAATCATTAATGGAACAGGATTTACAAGACAGAAATAAAGGAATAAAATTAGGAAAACAAATATAGGAATAAGATTTACAAGAAAATATGAGAAGCACAAGAAGGACAGGATTCACAGGACGGAAATAAAAGTATGAATTTAAAAGAGACAGGCTTTACATGAAAGAGGTAAAGGCAGGAACATTAAAGGAACAAGATTTACAAAGTAGAAATAAAGGAACAAGAAAAGAATAATATTAAGTAAATATAAGAAATACAGAAATTGAAATAAAGGCACAGAAGGTAAACAACAAAAATAAAAGGAAAAAATTAATGGACAAATAAAACAAATGAGAAATAAAGGTAGGAACATGAAAGGAACAGGAAGAAAGGAACTTATATAAAGTCGGGAGAACGGCGACATTAAAAAAAAAAAAAAAAAAAGAAACATGAAAACAGAAACAATGTATCAAAAATAGCTGAACGAGAATAAAGGGTCAGACATAAATGAGAGCACGAAAATGACAAATGAAAATAAATAAATAAACAAATAAATAAATAAACATGGAATATCAACAAACCAATGCACCCTAAGATATCAGTACATGGGAAAGAGTGAGTTGGGTAACCTTAAGAGACATCTGGGTACAGTGATGAGGTTATTATCAGGTGTCAGTGCTCTATGTTTCACTGGAACAGAACAAATTTAGACTCAGCTTACATTCCCAAGGGATTACAAGATGGCCTAAAAACAGCTATAGTACACTGGCATACTTCTGTGCAATTTGTCATGATTTATAAGCATACATGAACAGAGGATTCCCAATTTCGTGTTTGTACAGTTTGACCTGTGACCTCCATAAACCCCTTTAAAATGCATTTAATAAATTAAAAGGGAGTCTGGGGAGATTATTTTCTTTCAAACGAACCATTGTGCCAGGTTTGAAGCGAACTGGTGCAAAAATAAAGTAATGGCACTAACCTGAAAAGTGTTTGGAAGAAAAAAAGTAACAGAAAATACAGCATCGTGTAGAGACCTAATTAACTACTCAGTTCTTGCTTGAGTTTTATTCTTGCTTCCAGACGAGTTTATTCAGCTTATCCCATTACGAGGAGGACATATGTGAGTTTTATTCTTGTTGCCTTAAGATGATTTTATTTGGTTTAACCACTTCAGTACGGTAACGTCTTAAGTGAGTTTTTCTTGCTGTCTCCAGAATATTTTATTTAGCTTCAGCCTCTCAACACCATGGAGTTTTATTTTTGTTCTTTCTGCCTCTTGAAGATTTAATCCCGCTTAAACCCNATTAAAAGGGAGTCTGGGGAGATTATTTTCTTTCAAACGAACCATTGTGCCAGGTTTGAAGCGAACTGGTGCAAAAATAAAGTAATGGCACTAACCTGAAAAGTGTTTGGAAGAAAAAAAGTAACAGAGGAAATACAGCATCGTGTAGAGACCTAATTAACCATTCAGTTCTTGCTTGAGTTTTATTCTTGCTTCCAGACGATTTTATTCAGCTTAACCCATTACGAGGAGGACATGTGAGCTTTATTCTTGTTGCCTCAAGATGATTTTATTTGGTTTAACCACTTCAGTACGGTAACGTCTTAAGTGAGTTTTTCTTGCTGTCTCCAGAATATTTTATTTAGCTTCAGCCTCTCAACACCATGGAGTTTTATTTTTGTTCTTTCTGCCTCTTGAAGATTTAATCCCGCTTAAACCCTTTCATACAATGACTCTGAGCATTAGTCTTGTTACTTCTGATGATTTGACACAGCTTTAAAAAAAATCATACAAAGAGGATTAATGAAAGTGTATGCTACCGGTAGGCTCGATACGTCGCTTCTGAGGTGAAGAATATCGACTGGATGGCAAGAATAAAATATGAGAGATGTCATCGAGGTGAAAAGGTGAACCATTTCAGCCCAAGGAAAATTATTCTTTTTTCACTACTACTACGACCAGAGTTTAATTCAGCATTGGTAAGTGGCCTAATATTGAAAAGGTGTTAACAGTGAAGGCTGCACGTACTAAATCTTTCTAGTTTCAACAGTCTCTCCTAAGCTGAATGAAATCGCCTGGAGATAATAAGAATAAAATACAGAGGTGTCACCGTATGTACAGTCTCCCCTAAGCTGAATACAATCGTCTGAAGATAATAATAAAATATAGAGGCGTCACCGTATGTATATGCGTACTGTATCGGCCGGCTTGCACATGTCCTGTACACATATTAATGGGGGAAAAACTACGATAATGTCACCGTGCTGATAGGATTAGGGCGAACACTGAACACAGTTCGATTCCCAGCCAGCTCTGAAATCCCGGATGAAGTCTTATATAACCCAGGTCCATGACCTCGTTGCTTTCCTTGTCAGTTATGCGCGCTGAATAAAGAAAAATGTCTTTATTAAATAGTTTCTTATTGTATACTAAATAATTAACTCTTGTAATCTACTGTACATCCTAATTACCATCTTAATGCTTACTAGTTACTTTATTCGTGATATCAATTATTCCTTCACCATTTCTGTTTATTTGTATTACTTATTAACGTAATGATTTACATACGGTACTGTCTGAGGCATATCTAATACCACAAATCATCAAAACTAACAGTCTCGAAAGATTTATTACTTGGGGACGAAGCGACGGACGATTAGTGAACGAAAGTAACTGAAATTTTCCATGTGATCTAACAACGTATTCTACATGGCTCTGGAGAATGCGCAACACCTTTTTTTTTCACGACTTATTCTACACATTACACTTCCAGTCCTACTCATTCGTAACTGATGCAAACTTTGTCGATAATAAAATACTATACATGGGATTAATGAGGTGTGGCAGGTAAAATAAATCGTAAAGGAAGACGTGTTACTAAGCCTCCAGTGACACCTAGTACGTGGACCCCTGCATCTTGACTCGTTCTCTGCGACCGAATGATTGTGGGAAGGTGAGGGAGGGCAGCGTGAAGCATTATGAGCGCTTAATAGGAATGCCGATGAGAGGTACTGATAGCGAGGGAGTGTGCTGGGTGAAAGTCTGGGTATGTTGAGTGTACTGCTATCCTAGGTGAGCTGGAACGGGTACTGACACACATACACACACACACACACACACACACACACACACACACACACACACATGCACACGGACACTCACACACGTGCACACAGGCATACACATTTTTTGGCCATCCACTCTCACTTCATTTCTTTCATAGTTAGTCAGCCAGTCTGTTTGTCAGTATTTCTGTCTGTCTGTCTGTCTGTGTGGTTGCATGTCTTTCCAAAACCCTTCGCTACAGCATATCCCCCAAGTTAAGTAAAAAAAGAAGAGGATTATCTGACAGTCTCCAAAATTGAAAAAAA
>JAGKTI010028875.1:0-12815 GCA_018397915.1 Birgus latro | reverse complement strand
CGATATTATTTTTAGACTTAATAATTTTTATGCCTCGTTTAATAGTGCTTATAGGGATTTTAAAGCCGTTGACAGGGACACATTTTTATTTCTTTTTAAATCTTATTGTTTACCAGATTACGGACTTCCATTATGGAACCACGATTCCTCTTTTAACTCAAAAATTTTTAAAGCTTTTGAGACTGCTTTTAGCAAAGCATTAAAGCGTATATGTGACGTACCAATGATTGCCAGCAGTCACATCACGGCAGCTGGGTGTAATCAACTGCTGCTCAGGCATCACACTGCACTGGTCCAAGCCAGATACTGTTAGAGAGTGTTAAGGTTGCTAAACCCCATCTTTAGGATTACTATCCCACTTATCAAATAGGGATTTTTTATGCAGCACATTTTAAAACATTTTAAAGATGTATATAATGTTAATGTTTTCATGAAGAGCTGGATATTCTGAGATCTCGGATTGACCGGATACAAAGGCATGAGGACAGACGCAATCCTTGTATGTTTTATGGCTATTAGCTTAATTCATGACTGTTTTATCCCACATTTTATATATATATTTTAATCGTTTTATATAATTTTTTTGGTTCCACTTTTAGTAGTGCTTATATTTTAGATGTTTTACTTTTTTATCATTCTTAAGTACAGGCATATGTGGCCTTATATTATTATTTTATTAGACTTTAACTGTTATTTTTTTTATTTCTTAGCACATGTCTATATAACTTTTTATTTAGTTGTGTTTTTTTTCCCTGTTTTTTTTATAATTTGCAGATATTTTCAATAATTTTTTTTAATCTATATTTTTTGTTTTAGCATTATAGGTTACATATTTTTATTTTTATTTTTTCCTGTGTTTTAAAGCCTAAATTGTAATCTTTTTATATCATTAATTATAGTTTTATTGCCCGACGAGAGCAGTAGTGATTTGTTGTTTTTATATACAGTATGTGCATGTGAGTGTATGTGTGTATACGTTTATATGTGTGTATACTGTGTATAGTATATATCTTTTTAAGTGACTACCTGAAACCATCTTTCGGAAGGATATGCTAGTGTTAAGTATGTTCTTTACTGTACAGTGGCCTCAGAAATTTTTGGTTATATAATATTATGTAATCTGTATATGTATACTGAATTACGAAATAAAGAAATGATGATGATGATGATGATGATGATGTTACCACCACCACCACAACTACTACTACTACTACTAGTACGACTACTACTACTAATAGTACAGTCATCACCATCACAACTACTACTACTGCTACTACTACTGTAACCATCCCCACCACCACCACAACTACTACTACTATTGAACAAAATCGTCTGGGTATGAATGAAATAAAACATCCTCGGAGTGAAAAAGTTAATCAAGACTTACGTGACCCCTACGCAAAATCTTGACAATCGTAAGAAAAAATAAGAGGTCAAGAAAGAGGGTTAGGGAAGGATCGAAGAGTTTGTTCCAAGATCTGATAGGTCATGTTGTTTGCTTGGTTCTGGGGTAAAAACTCTGGACAATAATTTATATGCCCTTTCCCTCGACAACAGCATTTTCTGAACACAACATATCTCTGTCTTTGAACGGGACTGAAGTTTTAATGGGTGCAGCTAGTCCTTTACCACACACACACACACACACACACACACACACACACACACACACACATACACACACACACACACATTGTTTTCTGGTCTATCTCCCCAAACTCCCTGATACACACACACACACACACACACACACACATACACACATACACACTTTTTGTGGTGTATCTCCCCAAACTCCTTGACACGCAGACACACACACACACACACACACACACACACACACAAACACACACACACACACCTTTTTCTGGTCAATATCCCCGAACTCCCTTACACACACACACACACACACACACACGCACACACACACCTTTTTCTGATCTATATCCCCAAACTCCCTTAAACACACACACACACACACACACACACACACACTTTTTTTCTGGTCTTCCTCCACAAACTCCCTTATATACACGCACCCACTACACAATATACAGGTGTTTTCTGTAACATTATTGGCAGGTCTTGCAGTACGTCCAAACTAATTTCGGTACGTACTATGTCCTGTACAATTGCCGTTGAGGCTGTTGGGGCAATCAGGCACCCTTCCCTGACTACATGTTGAGGGTGTAAGTGAGGTGATCCTCTTGATATCAACAGGAACATGACCCATAGAATAATTCGCCTCATCTTTACCTACCGAAAGAACAACTGTATTAGACATCTAATCCACTGTTGTTAGCAAGTTATGCTAAGGGTGATGATAGTGATGATGAATGCTAGTTATCTCGACCTGTTTAATCTTATTACCTATAAAAGGAGTCGAAATCGATTCCTAAGTCAGGTAAATGCCTTGTTATAGTGAGAGCTGTATTGGTTGCACCAATGTCTGTCTGTTTGGTATGCGACCGCAGTTTATTCCGATATATGTTAGTTGCTTTCGGCTTATTTTCACCGCGTGTACTAGGCTTTTCGGTCGTGTCTGGTGTTTTATATTGCAAGCTAAATTTCTTGAGATCTTTTTTAAGTGGTCAATATGTATGTCTTTTTCTTCGTCACTCGATAGTGACTTAATCACTCCCTTATTGGCTTTTCTCCTAATAACTCTGTATGGGCCTTCAAATGTCGGTGACAGTTTATTGTCTCTAGTGTGAATGATGCCATAAACAGTATCATCTATGCTGATGGTTAATTCTTTTGCCTTCTTATTGAATGATTCCGTCATTTCTTCCTTGGACATCATTAACTGTTTCTTTTCCTTTGTCTGTATTTCTTGAAATTCACGTAGGCGAAATATAGGAGAATCTTCATAATTTTATATGGGAATTTGTTCGCCTTCTAACGTGTCGTAATGGAGACGTTTGTCTGACCCGTATATAATGAAATGAGGTGTGTCTCCTATGGATTTGTTAATTGAAAATTGAGTGATGCTTCAAATCTGGGGATCCAGTCATCCCAAGTTGCGTAATTTTCATTGAGGATGTGCAGTAGTACATCTAATATATATATATATTTTTTCTGCCTTTCCACCAGTCCATTGGAAGCTGGATGTTGGTCCAAGAAATGAACCTTTTTCATATTGTATTGTTTACATATTTCTTGCAAAATTATTGATTTAACCCTTTCCCTTAAAGGGATGCACACAAATTCTGGCTGTGGCGCGGAACTCTCGCTCAAGAGCTTTCACAACAGTCGCGTAGAGACAGTTTACTTCTAATGCTCGTAGGAAAGTTACTACTCATCATGGAAAGACCCACTAATGTTTAATAATGTCCAGCTCAGTCCTGCATCATCCTTGGACATGCTTGAGGTTTCATTCTCTCGGGATTTATCTTGGAAAGAACATATTACAGCACTTGTGAAATCTGCTTCCAAGAGATTAGGTGTGCTAAGCCGACTCCGAACTTTCTTTACCCCTGCACAGTTGTCGACCTTGTACACGAGTTTTATTCGCCCGTGTATGGAGTACAACTCTCATGTGTGGAGAAGTTCCCCACATGCAGCTCTTCTCAATAGGGTGGCTTTTCGTCTCATTAACTCTCCTCCTCTTACTGATTCCCTTCAACCTCTGTCTCTTTGCCGCACTGTTGCATCTTTATCTCTCTTCTATCGCTAGTTCAACGATCACTGTTCCTCTGAACTGTCTGCTTGCATCGCTCCACCTCTACGACGGGCACGTAGTACCCGTCTAGCAACAAACTCTCATCCCTTTTCTGTCTAGCTCTCTAATGCAACAGTTAACCGTTATTCCCTGTCCTTCATTTATGCAACTGGCCAACTCTGGAACTGTCTTTCTCTGTCTGTATTACCTACTTCATATGATTTCCAGTCTTTGAAACGCAGTGTGTCCAGGCATCTCGAAATGAATGGATCTTGAATTTGGCTCTTTCGTATTGTTTTTTTTTTTCTTGGAAGGAACAGTATGCGGGCTCATGGCCTTTAGTTTCTTCTTCCTTGTTTAAAGAAAAAAAAACTTTGGTCTCATTTTGAAAGTGAAGAGTTTTGCTGTCATACATTGTTCAAAAAGGCAACATATTTAAAATAAAATGTAAAAAAAAATTAATAGAAGTAAGCTGACAAGTTAAAGATTTACACTTTCCTTTAAAAAAATATTTGAAAAAAAAACTATTCAAGATATAATAATATTATTTGCAACAGTATGTAGCAAAATAAATTTCCTTTCCAACAATGCATCATTTGTTGTATTTTCTTCAATAATAACGCCGTAAATTAAGAGAGAAAACGCAGCATAAGTGTTTGGCTAGAGGTCAAGAGGTGTACAGTTCTTCCTACCTGTGAGGACCCTCATACAGCACTGAACCAACCAACCAACTTATCCAAGTGAGCACGCACACTCCATCTGTGGCAGGCTTAGCTTCGCCTACTTTTGCTCGTCATCCAACAAAAATGACGACTCCCTAAATTTTTCTTTAGAGATTACACCGGATGACGGGCAAAGTCGTCATACTGACGTCAGAGGTTGACAAACGAACGACTGCCCGTCATTGGTATGTGAATGGGTATTCACCAACGTTGTCACGTATTAGCACCGTCGGTGTGGTGTACTTACAGACCACGCTATCAGTGAATACCCGCGCGACTGTTTCTGCTGTTTTATCCTTAATTGGAACCAAGATCACATATCGTGAGAAATGATCAGTAGCAAAATCGGTAGAGAGGTGGGCTGCAGTCCTACTTGACCCAGGTTCAAATCCCCGCTGTGGCAGGGAATAGTTTAAGGATTTGAATTTCATAAAATCAGACTTTACTGATCCACCAGAAGACCCGCCAACATGTGGTAAAAATACCCCAGCTAATACCAACACACCAGTCCTGGCAAGGGCAGGACAGTTACGCAAGCCAGGATGTCATATTATTGGCCAATGTTATGCAAAGGCATACATAATCACACAAATCACACAGACAAATATGAGTCATGTGCAAGGCACAAAGGTTACACGTTATCACCTGCACCTGTAGGGAAATATACTGTACTTAAGCAACCACGGGACATTGTCGCAGTTGAATTACATAAATTACCCTTATCTACCAATCACTATCAATATCTTTTTTTTTTTATGTGTCCGACTCTGGGCATAGGGTTCACGGCCTGCTTTCAAGGCCCAGTAGTCCTTCTTCATACCATACACCTCTGCATGTCACCACTTTGGCGCTAACACCCACCGTCCATATTGAATACATGCTAGGGCTGTCTCATACTGGATGCCCTGCATGTGGACTATCGTGTATTATGTTTAGAATGTGAGGTATCATGGTACTACGAATGACTAACTGCCTAATATTTTCTCATGATTTGGTTATCCTAGATTTTCCCAATTTAAAACATTGTATACCATTGTGCATTGTTTAAATGGTACATGCAACCTGGGTAATGGTACATCATCGCCTGACTCGAGATAATATATTACTTTGGACCATACTGGGTCCTGTCAATGTGTCTGTGAGATTTCTTGATTTGTAGGAATCGTTTCACTTTTGTTGGACATTGATGGACAATGATTTACGTGGACTTACTGTAGCGGCATTGGCTAATGGATTATGCGACAAGGCATCTGCTGCCAAATTTACTTGACCTTTTATATAATATTTACACTGTAATTCTAGATTTAACATTTCTAATGTGCTCTCCTCCCAGAGAGGAGTCTTTCTTGGAACATGCCCACGAGAGGCTTGTGATCTGTGTATAGGTGAATTTTGTATCTGTACACGAGGTCACGAAATTTCTGTAGAACAAATATTACCGCTAGGGCTTCTAACTCTGTTGTACAGTAATTTTTCTCTGCTCCTTTTATTTGTCTACTGGCAATTCTGGTCCAATGTTGTGGAGGACATCACTTAACAATGGCTTGGGAAAACGGTCGGGAATGGTTTCCTGATTAAGTTTGCGATAATCGACAACTGCCCACATTTCCCAGTTTTGTTTAGGTACAAAGAAGAGTGGTGCATTCCATGGGGACACTGAAGGTTCAATGATGTCCAAACATAATATTTCATCCACATACTGCTTTGCTAGCGCACGTTATGAGTGTGCAGCTCTGTACGCTGGCACATAGATTGGTTGTCTAATCTGTTTTATATTAATAAGGTGTTGGATTAGATATGTACACCCTAAGTTTTCACCAGGTAATGCGACAGCCTGTCGATGTTTCTGCAGTACATCTAATAAATCATTTTCCTCATCAAAATTATCCGTGCAAACCAAATGCTCCTTTATGCACTCTCTGTCTGATGTGTTTACTCTGCTCGACGCTCCACTACTGTCACTTCATGTACATGTGCTGGGCAAATCCCTAACCTACAAATACAGGTTCCTTTCTTAATCTTCACATCTCCATTCATGGTGTTATCTAAAATGACATTAGTTTCACCCTTGTCATTCACCCAACATAGGGCACTTTCTATCAAAAAGCTATTTATTCTAATAGTCTCTTTTCTTAATAGTAATTTCCATGAATGATTTTGGTGGTGAATTTATATTATAATTAATGCTTGCTGGGTGAGTGAGAGAGTCATGGTTGCATTGTGGGTGAGTGAGTGAGGGGTGGGGGGGGGGAGGGCAACCTGTAACGGCTGGTCTAAGCAAAGTGGGTCTAATAGCCCGTTTTCTTTTAGAAATATTATGCCAGACTCTACCTTTTTGGTATTGTGTGTAATCGCTCTTGTGACTCTAGTTTTTCTATAATTTTTGGTTTTAGTATCAGGAGATGAAATTTCCTCAATAAATTCGCTGTCTAGTTAATTCTGTTGAAATGGGGCATTGATATAATATTTTGTGTCCTCATTGTATTTAGTCCAAGGTACATAATTCCTCTAATTGATCATTTTTCTCCTAGGTAAAAGGTAGTAGTGAATGATATTGTGGTCTCTGTGAATTTCATCTTTAACTCAACCACTAACTGGTATTTCTTTACCATGCACTATTTCTAGAAAAACGTCACTTTTCTACTTTTTCTAAAAATTCTTTCTAACTCATCTTTCGTTATTACATTCACTGGTGAGCCTGAATCTAAAGTAATGAAATCTCTTCCTTCTCACATAGCAGAGACCAAAATGCTTTAGACTTCCTATGTTGACAGTTTATTTATTTGGGTGATTTATGTGTCATCGTCTTTTGTGCTGGTACGACCCGATCTATGGATGGATACCAATTTTTCGATTGTTTTATATTCTGAGGTTCAGTGACTGGAAATTTTGTGGTGCCTGCAATACGGTTCAAACCCTTTTGCCTTATGCCTGTCCTCTTTATTCTTTATGTAACACTCATATTTTGTGTGACCAGGATTTACGCAATCATAACAGAGCGTGCTACTGAAGTTCAACCAACGAGGTGATCTTCCATGTACTGACCGATGTCTACTGGGTCTTTGGTCATACTTTTGTACCACCCTGTTACCTGGTGTGCGGCAACGAGTCCTTGAGCTAATTTCACTGTGTGTTTGTTTGTGAACTGGACAAGACTGTCTCTGGTCTTTGCCAGGACTTATTCATCCCTAATACAATTGCTAGCACGTTGATCCCTGTTCCGTTGGCCTGTGATGTATCGGTCACGCCAGATATGCTGCAGTTTAATTCCACCTCATAAATGAAAATTAATTAAACACATCCCTGTATTACGTGGGACCCAGGTTCGAATCCTCGCTGGTGCAGGGAACAATTTAAGGATTTGAATTTCATTAAATCAGGCTTTACTGATCTACCAGAAGACCCGCCGACATGTCGTAAAAATGACCCCGTTAATACCAATACACCAGTCCTGTATGAGACAGCCCATATTGAGACAGTTATATGAATAAAAGGTAAGGCTTGTCGTGACCCGTTTAGCCTATGGTTAGTAGGAGTTTGTGCTAGCTTCAGTCCCCTTACTTTGCTCTCACTCTCCTATTCCCCATCGCTCTCTGGGAATCTTTCCGGCTCTCTTGTGATCTCTCTTGTTCTCTCCTTATCTAACTATTTCTTACCTGTGATATCGGACTTATATTCACCTCTACCTTCTGGCTAAAGTGTGTGGGTGTACATGTGCGTACGTTTGTGTGTGTGTGTGTGTGTGTGTGTGTGTGTGTGTGTGTGTCGGTCATATTTCCCACACATGATGAGAGGTGTTTGGCATTTTTGATTAGTCTAGGCAAGAGGGATGTGCAGTTGTCTCTTCCTGGAAAACTCAGACTTAATTACCTGTTTTACATATTGTTACCTATAGCTATATAATTACATACTGCAGTTACATATAGTAATGTATTATATTATGCCTACACTATGTAGCCTAAAGTTAGAGAAAATAAAGAAATCTAGCTCTAATCCGTCTCTCTCTTCCAACCATTATTTTTATAATAGTTTATGTATAGGATTGCTTTTTGTTGGTGTGTGTGTGTGTGTGTGTGTGTTTGTGTGTGTGTGTGTGTGTGTGTGTGTGTATGTTCTTACATATTTTTTTTTACGAGTCCGACTTTGGGCAAAGGCTTCAGGGTCTACTCCCAAGTCCCAGTAGTCCTCCTTGGGGCTCAGTAGTCCCCCTACATCTCCACATGTCACCATTTCGGCGTTAACACCCACCATCCATATTAAATACATGCTAGTGGTGTCTCATACCAGACTGGTGTACTGGTATTAGCGGGAGTACTTTTATAACATGTCGGCGGGACATCTGGTAGATCAGAATAGTCTGTTTTTTAAGATACTTAAATCTTTAAACTGCTTCCTGCTCCAGCCGGGATTCGAACCTGGGACCATTAGGACTGCATGCGGCCTCTTTACCGATTCTGCAACCGACTTTCCCTAATTGTATTTTTACAGGTAGGAGTCAAGCTTGTACACTCCCGTGTCTTAAACAATTTTCATCATACACCTCCCTAAATTCATGAGTTGTTTGGGCACACACTATTTCATTCGGAGGTGCATTCCATTGATCAATTGCTCTATTTGGGAAACAAAATTTCCTTACCTCTTTATCACCTTTCTTTTTATGCATTTTTTTGCAGTGACCTCTTGTTGATGCTTCCCCATAGGTTATATATTTATTTAGGTCTATTTTCTCCTTCCCTGATATGCATTTAAATAGCATAATCATGTCTCATTTTTCCCTTCTCTCCTGTAGTGTTGGCAGATTCAGTTTTTCTAGTCTTTCTTCATAGTTTAGATCCTTTAAGCTTGGTACCCATCTTGTAGCGGCCCTTTGAACTTTTTCAATCCTATCTATGTGTTTCTTGAGATGAGGAATCCAGACTACTGATGCATACTCCATGGTTGGTCTGATGAAGGATGTTATTATCTTCCTCACCATGTCTTCATTTATGTATGTCAATGCTATTCTCATATTTGCAAGCACTGTATACATGTTCCGTACCTTCTCACTGATGTGGTCACCCGGAGACAGTCTGTTGTTGATAATCACACCTACGACCTTCTCTCTTTCTGATATGTGTAAGGTTTTACTTCCTAGCTTATAATCCCAAGCTTGTCTTTTCCCACATTTACCAAACTTGATTACATGACACTTGTCAACATTGAATTCCATTTGACATTTATTACTCTGTTCACTTGTAGTTCTTTACAAGAGTCTGTGTTAGTAATTCTCCTTTATATTTTTGCATCATTCGCAAACATATTTAAATAGCTTTCATTTCCAGTATTACTAGCTATGTCATTTATATACACTAAAAATATAATTGGCACCAGCACTGAGCCCTGTGGAACTCAGCTAGTCACTTCCCTCCATGATGAACAGTTTCATCTTAGCACTGTTTTCATTTCCCTTTTCCTGAGAAAATCTTGCATCCAACAGAACAGTTTGCCTCGGATTCCTCCTTGATGGTACAGTTTCCATGAAAGTCTTTGGTGCGGTACTCTGTCAAATGCTTTCTTGAAATCTAGATAGATACAGTCCACTCATTCTTCTCTTTTCTGTAGCGTTTCTGCAACTCTCATAGTAGCTTAATAGATTAGTAACACATGATCTTCCCTTTCTGAAACCAAATTGCCTTTCTGTTATCCTATTGCGTTGTTCTAGATGGTTAACCTAAACTTTTATTATCAGCTTTTCCAGTATCTTACTTACAACACTGGTTAGTGAAACTGGTCGATAGTTGAGTGGATTTTGTCTATTCACTTTCTTGAATAAGGGGACAATGTTTGCTTTCTTCCAATATCAGGTAATTTACCTTGACCCAAAAATTCCTTAAATATTAAAGATAATGATCTACTTAACTCCTTTGCACATTCATGTAGCACCCAACATGAAATTTCGTCTGGACCATTTGCTTTTCCTTTGTCTAATTTACTTAACTCCTCCTGTATTTCTTTTTCTGATATTTGCATATCTGGTAATATGTTTGAGCATGCGTGTTCCATATCATCCCTCTCAAAACTATTTTCTTCTGTAAAAACTGATTGGAAAATCTTCGCATATATCTTTCTCATGTATATAGAGGATCCCTTCATCCATAATGGATTGTATTTTATCTTTCACTCTGGTTTTGCTTCGGATGTGGCTGTAAAATAGCTTCGGTTGATCACTTTTTTTTATGATGTCCTCCTCCAACTGTTTTTGAGCTTCTCTCCATCTTCTTGTGTATTTGTTTCTTGCCTGTTTATAGTTGTTAAATGCCCTCTCGCTATTGTATCTTCTGTACCTATTCCACAACCAGTCTCTTTTTTCTTTTGATTTATTACATTCTTTATTAAATTATTTATTTATGGTTTTTTTTCTGCTTCTTTGTGTCGAGGGAGGTAATTTTCGACTCCTATTTCATAAAGTTCACAGACTTTTCTATATATAACATTTAAATCTTGTCCTCTAGGCTCTTTTTCCCAATCTATTTCTAAGAAGTATTTCTTTAGGTCATGATAGTTGCCCTGTTTGTAGTTAAGGCTCTTTTTGTAACCTTCATTACTGTTAACTATGTCATATGCTATCCTGAAGTTCCAGTTTAATACTCCATGGTCACTTCTGCCGAATGGAGGGTGATACATAATTCTGTCAATATCATTTTCTTGCCTAGTAAATATAAGACCTAATACTGATGGTGCATCAAGTCCTCTTTTCTGGTGCTTTCCTTTACATGATGTGTTACGAAAAACTTCTGCACAAGGTCCAGGAGCTTTTGGTGCCAGCAGCTTTCCTGGCTTTTTATATGTAGAGTATTCCAATTTATATTTGTTTTGAAATCTCGAGATAATATAATTCTTTCAGATTTCGCCTCCATTCTATGTAGAAATTTTCTTAAACTTTGAATTGTACACTGCCAGGTCTTCATATTCGTCTTTTTCCCAAATGTTTGCACTGGGTGGCCTGTATAAATCTGTCGCAATTACTTTCCCTTCGGACGTACTGTACTAATCTCTACTGCGATTAATTCTACCTATGAGGGTGTATCTAGTTCTATTACTTTGACTTGCAGATTTTTCTTTGTTAATATTATAATTCCTCCTCCTTTTTTTTTCTCCTATCCCTTCTCCATATATTGTATTCCTCTAGGTTTAGGGTATCGTTTGATATCATTGATGTTAATTTTGTTTCAGTTAGGCAAACAGTATGTGGTTCCTTTTCTTTAATATAATTATTCATCTCTAGTACTTTAGATACCATTTCACCTACATTTGTGTACTTCAGCTTAATCATCTTGTTTACATACTTGTCATGACATTGAGTCTACTACCTTCCTTCATTTTATTCACTCCTGTTTATGTACCACTTTCGTACCTGCAGTCCAATTACTTTGTAAAAAAAAAAATGTGTTCTTCTCTTCCTCTGATCTTCCCTCGTTCTCTGTTTTTGCCTCCTCCCTCACCACTTTTAGTAATCCCATTTCCTCTTGAGTTAGGCATCTTTTTATCCATCCATTTTTGAAATCCTCTTTTTCCATAAGTTTGTTTGCATTTCTCAGCATTTCCTCCACAGTGTTTACACTCTGGAAGGTTACTTTCAGAGGCCTTGATTTATTTCTCTCGTATTCCCCCAGCCTTTTGTGTTCCTCTATGTCTTTACTACAGATTTGTTCTGATACTTCCTTCAATATGTTCATTACATTTTCTTTCTCTTTTTTGTCTCGATTTTTTTTTTTTTAATTTCCTCCTCCTCTATACCAGTGATTACTAAAGATTTGTTGATGTCTGCTGAATCTTTGACCAATTTTGGATTGCTTTGGATCATTTTCTTCATTTCCCTTTTGATGTTCTTTTCTTCAACTCTTGTTGTGGTTTCCACATCATTTTTGTAGCTCTGCATTGCTTCATTTACCTGGGTTATCTTCTCCTCAATATCACTGCTATGATCTATCAGAGTGCTTGCCTGCCTTATTGTCTCTGTATCATTTCTGAACTCCTCCATAATGCTCTCATGGTTGACAACTGTGCTTGCCATTTCACTAATCTTCCCTCTGAGTACCAGCCTCAACTAAAAGCTCATCTATTGTTGTGTCTTTCCTGTTAACTTCCTTTACAAATTTTTCATTTTCCTCCTTCTGCAGGTGCAACTGCTTCTTAATTTCATCCATTTCACTCTGAAATGCTTTCTCTAATCTGTGCACTCGTTCTACCAGCTTAATATACGTCTCCATTTCCACCAGTTCCGGGTAGAAATCATCATCATGCTTTCCACCTTTATCCCTTTTCTTAACTCCCTCCACATTCACTTTACTAAAGATGATGCTCATCATGCGGTGCTATGAGAAGAATTTACTTATGGTTTGCATTCCTGTACGTCGTAGCCAAAACACTAAACAGCTTATTTGCTTGTTCGA
>JAGKTI010028874.1:0-12815 GCA_018397915.1 Birgus latro | reverse complement strand
GGGGATTAGGGTTGGAGGTTTAGGGTTGAGTTGCAGGTGAGGTGTTGGAGTTGGGGTTGAGTTGCAGGTTGGGGGTTGGGGTTGGGTTGCAGGGTGGGGGTTAGGGTTGGGTTGCAGGGTGGGGGTTAGGGTTGGGTTGCAGGTTGGGGTGGGGTTGCAGGTTGGGCGTTGGGTATTGGGGTTGCAGGTTGGGGGTTGGGTGTTAGAGTTGCAGGTTGGGTGTTGGGTGTTGGGGTTGCAGGTTGGGGGTTGGGTATTGAGGTTGCAGGTTGGGTGTTGGGTGTTGGGGTTGCAGGTTGGGGGTTGGGTATTGGGGTTGCAGGTTGGGAGTTAGGGGTTAGGGTGGCAGGTTGGGGGTTGGGGTGGGGGGTTGTGGTTGCAGGATGGCACTTTGGGATTGCAGACTGAGTTGAAGGTTAAGTGTTGGGGACTTGGGTCGGGGATTGAATGTATTTTTAAAGCAAACAAAAAGGAACTAGTGTCTGAAAGTCTGTTAAACCTATCCTTGCCCAAGAAAGTTGAACAAAAGAATTCTGTAATCACAATTCGTTCACATCGAGTTGCCTAGATACAGGAGTTTGAAAGGCTGGAGGTCGCAGGCGGTGGGAATAACAGACTGAGGAAGATAGTTTCAGTTCTGTCAGGTGTATGGCATACAGGAAGGACTGGGAATATCAGTTCACTCTTGCGCTAGAGGTGGATAACAAGGAAGTAAGCGTGTACGATGGGTGCTGCGTGCCCGTCGTAATGACAGAGGTTGGAAATGGGTGGTAACGTGGATGATCAGAGGTAAGAAATTGGCGGTATGGCTGGATGATGGTGATAGTGGAATATGGTAATGAGATGATGATTAGATGTTGAAAGCTATTAGTAAGTTAAAAATTTTTGGTAAAGTGAATAATCGGAGTGCGAATTGTGGATTGTGGGTGACTGAAAGTTCTTTTGTAACTCTCAAGACATGAACAGTTTTAACTGTTTAATTCATGTTACTGGCATGCGTTTTTGTTCAGCTTGGCAGTGGCTCCCCGTCCTCGAATTGTTCATGGGGAGGGGGGGGGGGATCGACAGGTTGGGTTGAGTATCAGAAATTGTTGGTTTCTGGCACGAGCTATGAACTGCAAGTCGAGGATTGGAAGCTGAATTTGCTGGAAGTTTGTGTGTTGAAAGTTTGCGAATGGGGTGGGGGGGGAAGGGGGTTTGAGTGCGATGTCGGGTGAGGGGGCGAAAGGGGGGTTGAGGGGGATGTGGGGTGAGGGGCGAGGGGGAAAGGGAAGTAGGAGGAAAGTGGAGTGAGGGGAAAAGGGGATTTAAAAGTTGCTGGTTCAGTCAGGGACAAAAGTTAACTTAATATTTCACCTCTTGTGCTTATGCCTTTCCTCTTACGGCTAATACTCCAAACGTGGGAGACTCTGTATGTTTCTCTGCATATAGATAATTCTCTTTGATATGGTACATCGGGGAGGAAGGTGACAGATGTGCCCTACCTAAGTGTGGAGAAGACGTAGTGAAACTGAAAACGAATTGTTGCCTCCGTCTGTGCATGTTCTGGGCTGGTGATTGGAAATGAAATATTGGGACTGACGATTGTATTACGATTTTTTTTGTCATACCATCACCGGACGAATTTATTCAGCTAAGAACAGATCTCGAAGCGATTGTGAATGGGTTTATGAACTGTCAACACTACGGTAATCTTCAAACACTTTTTTTTCTTTTCCTTGTAAAGTCGATTAGGAAAGCTCCCCTTGAAGTGGTTTGAAGCTGTATTCATGTACAATATTTTTTCATTGTGGTGTTTTTTCAGCATATTCTTGCCACCACCAGACTAATATATTAAACGTGTTTAACTGTCGGGTTCTGATGGTTTCGTATGTATGTTGGGTTAACACCTTGAATTCGGTTACGTATTTTTATTTGCTTTGATCACCAGAGGATTTTATTCAGCTTTGAGATTAGGTGATCAAAGACGACGTTTGCAAGCTTGTTGGAATCTCTATAATCGATACGATACGAGCGATACGAAACGTTACGGTTTGAGGAGATTTCAAGCTGGAAAAGTTAGATATAGCCTTCATTAACCCTTTTCACTGCGTGAGGTCTCTAGTTATGTGAACGAAATTGTTTGGTAGCAGCAGACTCAAAATGTAAATGACATTTGCGGAATGAAGTGACCGAAGGACTGCTGGTTAAAGTTTGGTGGATAAGGCTGAGAGTGAGTTTTGTTGGCTGTTGGAAGTGTGGGCTCCTGAAGCCGTATTTATAAATTCGCGTAAGTTTAATTAATATATAAGATTGCATACACACGCTTGTCTCCACTCGTTCATCTTCCAAACACTCCACAGTTTGCTAGAGTAAATATTAGTGACAGAATACGTAAAACTAGAAAGCACTCAGAGAGCGCATACCTCCGCCAGTGCCATTGCTGGATGCGGATCCGCCTCTAACTTTAATTATTTCTCTCTTCGCCCATGGCCCACCCTTCCACAAAATTTCATTGAAATTCATTGAGAACTTTTGGAGATATCGTGTGGACAAACAAACAGAAAATTCCTGGATCCGGATGATGATCCGGATCACCACCAAAATCTATTGGGGTGTTCCTTGGGTCATACCCTATCCATCCAAAAAATTTTAACAAAATTCCTTCACAGTTTTTTTTATAGTAACCCTGCTAACTGTCAAACAGACAAACAAAGCAACGTCAGCAAAAACATATATAACCTCCTTGGTGGAGGTAACAAAATGATCTTTGGGACAGTTAACTGCGTAGCAACGTGTTCATCGCAAAACTTAGTTAGGATCTTTCATTAAGTATTACCCCAGCGTATTGTAGATTACTTCATGAACTTACGTGTAATATTTCTCACTCAGAAATTTCTCTTGAAGGCGGTGATGTCTTTTAATTTGTTTTTGCTACTTGCTGGCAACTTTAGTTAATTTGTAGGCCTCTCTTGTTGAAGGGGTTGATAAAACCATGTGTCACATCGCCACTTTGGAAACGCCCTTCCTGACTAAATAAAATCATCTGATGGTTGCATTAAAAGGCGCAACTTGATTTAAGGAGTTATTTGCCTGTTGCATCTCTTTTCGTCTTGAATGTTATTGTCTTTGAGGTTATCAACACAAGAAATATATAAATAGCATAGAAGGGAAGACCATATGCCTAATAGGAGTTTTGTGGTCAAGTGGTTAGAACCCCTCACTCGGAGTGATGACCTTCACTTCTATAGGTTCGATTCCCAAGAAATGACTGGAGGCTTTGCGTTCACGTAATACCCGCAAGTACCCTCAAGGGAAGCAGCTTACCATCTGCCCTCAGATGTAGTAGACTGCGGTAGCCCATCCTCCAACCCCTACTCCTCGAAAGAGAGTAAATTGGGATTGCCTTTTTTTTCTTCTTCAAGTATGCATAACAAATCGGTAAGAAAAGGGTGCTACATGATCTCTTGCGTTATCTGCAGAACGACTTTGCGTCCCAGAAAATATTAGCCCTTCTCTTCGAGAGGCCTTCCCCAAAATGAATTCAGTCAGTAGGCGGTAGCGAAGATAAAGTATTTTAATTTCTTCACTCCAGTGGCGTACTCTGTTTCATATCATCGCTACCTCTAGATGACTTCATTCACAGTCTTTTACAGCTGGAAATGTTAGATATAGACTTCATTTGCCTCTTCACTACAAGAGGTCTCCCCAAACTTAAAATTGTCTAAAGGAGTGAAAAATAGATAAATGACGCACGTCACTAGACTCAGGAGCATCGTAGTGATATTTAATGAAGACTGCTACTCTTTTATGTTATTTATGTATTTAGAGCACTGACATAGCCGTACTTCTATAATGTACAAGAGGATACAAGATGCAACTTGCAAAATAAATAGCTAAGGAAGAAGCTCTACGAAATCTACAATGCCAGCAAAAAATACAGCGCTTACTGTACAAAAATATTTAGTGTATCATCTGCATACTCCACTCACTTTCAACACTATGTTCGGGATGAATTTGTATGCACTAATTAAAATTGCCATCGTTAACCGACTTAAAATAAAAAAGTTCTTTATTTTCGGCAAAAACGCAAATCGTCATAATTTTCAACCTTTCAGTATCATGACATACAGTTAATATTACTCAAGCTACCACCCGACGATTTTATTCCAGTCGGGAAGAACTTCTAGTACTGAAGGGGTTAGTCAAGGTCATCTAACCCGTTCATTTCGAAAAGTCTCTTCTAAGCTGAATAAAGTCGTCTGCTGGTAGCAACAATAAACCAGCCGTGTACGTTACTAGATAACAAAGAGTTAGTGTTTGATGACCTTGATTTGGGATTGAGCAGAGTGAAATCATTTGACCTTAGCCGGACTAAAAATCAGAATAGGTAGGTTTGGGCCAGAGGGATAAACTGCACGCGTCATTCCTCACACGCCTCTCCCTTTTTCCAGGTAATGTATTTGGCCGAATCTCTGCCTCTGTCACCCAGCTTTCTCCCGCTTCCCTCAGCAGGACTTGGCTCCCGGCTCACGTATTTCCATCCTCCACCGACTTTCAACTTTGGAATGTGGAAATACGGCCGCCTCTTGCCCGCATCCCAGGTAAACGCTTAACCCTTTCAGTACCAAAATATGTCTTTGTCTATTCCCGCTGCCACCATGCAGTTGTATTAATCGTGGGAAGATCTCTTAGTGAAATGGTTAATGATGATTCTTTGGCCTGGAGACGGCAAGACAAAATAAGAGGCATCGTTGCACTGACTGCAAGAAGGACAGCGACGTCTTATAGTTTTTAATTAGTCAAAAAAAAAAAAAGATGTGCGTATGGACGGCGTTGTTGGTGGTGTGTCCCAAGGATTATTTGGATGAGAACTCAGTAGGCTGCAGTCTGGAGTTGCCTATATCCTGCAGCCCACCATCCTCCATTCGGGGAGTTACGTATGGGATGTACATACAACCAAGCAGTGGAGCCATCCACGTGAAGGCATCCCTCTCCAGCACCTAGAAGGCATAAATGATAGCTGTCATCTGACTCTCCAGTTCAAAGAATCTCTATCATTCTGAATCATGGTCTGAAGATGGAAGGAATTAGATAAAGAATTTGTGTCATCGTATGAAAGGGGTTAAAATGTACACAAGGAGTATTTCAGATTCATACGGTCCCATTCTTGAGGTTGTGGAGAGGATAGCTTGAAGGGGTTACTGCCAGATGGTCAAGAAGATTTAGTAATTATAAGGATTTGGTAGTAGAGGATAATTTCAATCTATACTATAATTTTCCGATTTCTGTATGTTTGTTTGTTTGTTACCGTAACACAGCAAAAACGGCGCAACGTAGCTCAGTTTTTGTTAGAGCAAGGTACTGTTAAAATGCTCCAGCTTGAGAAAGAAAACAATTTCCTTTCCAATCGGGCCACCGGTTCCCGAGTTATGACTCATATCTGACCTTTTGCTTCAAATTTAGTATTGTACTGTATTTACCTTTAGTGGGAGTGATGGATTCCTCCTTGGTCCGGCATTGAAATTACCAACAAGACGAGAGAAGAATGACGTGTTTGTTGTATTATCACTCTCTTTCCTCTCCTTCCTCCTTCCTTATACTCCAAAAATTTTATACTATAATGTTATAGTATAATTTAGTATAATTGCAAACACTACTGTCCTGCCTCTCTGTCTGTCTGTCTTTTCAGCGGGTGTCCCGGCAGGATAAAAATAAGGGGAAATTCGTTGCTCTGTCTCGCTCACGGCATGAGTAATTTAAGTTTCTGTTACTTTTCGACTGAAAATTGGAACTGACTTGACATCGAGCGGAGGCCACCGGAGTTGGCCTTTGAGCGCGCTAGTAATAAATGGATCGTCAAGGAGAAAAAAGTAATAATGCTTGAGGAATCTTAGAACGTCAGGAAGCGGTGCCAAGACACAGCAAACCCGTCCCCGGCAGTCATTTTAATGCCGACGTCTAAACACAACAAGATATCTAGCCAAAGATGTCGCATATCAAATTTGGAGTAAATCGGGTGAAAATTGACGATTGTATGCCCCTTTGAAATTTTAGGCCCAACCCACCTGACATTGACCCCCCTACCGCTAACTGGGGGCTGACCCCCCTGATGTAGTGAGACATGTTATAGGATGCAGATTTGAAAGGTGCACCTTCAGGTGTTGGTCTCATGTCGATTTGACGAATTTGAAAGGAGTTATGGCGAGAAAACGATTTTTACCCATCCCCGTCTTTTGACATTTTGGGGGGCCTACAACCTGAGCCTTGTCTCAATTTGGCCCCAGATTTAATCAGATGATCAGAAGGTCATAGCCCATCATCCCTGTAATTTTAGTCAGAGCAGACAGACAGACAAACAAACAAACAGACAAACCGAATGACAACAATACCCGTCCCCCAGCCTCTCCGGGGCGGGAACGGGTAATGACCATAATTGGTGGTAGAGAATGAGATTGTGAGTGGATGGTGAAGGCGGAGGAAAACTGTGATGATGGTCATGATGGCCGAAAGAGGATTATATTGTGAATGGGGCTATGAGCAGATGAGTGTTAGATCTTTAAGGAGAAAATAGTCACGGTTGGCGTTAGAGGCAGAGACTGTGGGTGGTTAATAAGGACTGGCGAAGTCTTAGATCAAGGAAAATACTGTATAGTGATGATGATGGTGGTAGGAGGTAGAGAATGAGAATGTGAGTGGGTAATAAATGCATGGAGTCATATATCTTCAAGGTGAAAATTTTGTTACGGACGTGGTTGGCGGTAGAGGATAAGTCTGTGAGAATTGAGGGAGAAAACAGTGGCAATGGTCTCGGCTGGTGAAAGAGCATGAGACTGTGAGTGGGTTGTGAGGGATGGTGGGGTCGGCTGGTGTTGTCATGTGGGTGTGAGCGGGGGCAATAGTGGGGTCAGTGTGGTGGACGGGAATGGTGCGTCATGTCTCTGAGCAAAGAAATTAAAGGGAGCAGCACCGATCACATAGGATGCGAAGGGAAAGAGTTTAAACCGATAAGATACAATACGAAAGGAATAGTTTGAACTGATCAGATATAAAACGAAACGAATATTTTACCAAGTAGATATATTACGAAGGGAAATAGTTTTAGCCGATCAAATATAATTCGAAGGGGGTGATGGTGTGTCGAGCCGTGATTACGGCAAAGCATACGTTTAGAGAAAATGAAGAGAAAGGAGGGAAACATGGAACGGAAGTAAATAATAAGACAGAAAGGGTGTAAAAGTATGTCAAGGTGTGATTTTATTCCCCTTTGAAGAAACTTTGAATTGGAGGGGTTAGGTGTAGCCATCATTAAACTTAAGTCTGAGAAGTCTTCCCTTAGTTGAAGAAAATCGTCTGGAGTTAGCAAGAATAAAGCAGCAGAAGCGTCATTGCGGAGAAGTGGTCAACCCCTTCAATTCGGTGACATTTAATTCTTACTATCTACAGACCATTTTATTCATTTCAGAGGCTAGATATAGCTCTTATTTACCCCATCACTATGAGTGGCCTTTCCAGAAAGGAATAAAATCATCTGGAGGCATTTAGAATGAAATACATAACCGGATCGAAGGAATTAAGAGAAAAAGCAAAGAAAAAGAAAGCAATGAAAGAAGGAAGGTAAGAATTACGCCGTAAATGTGTGCCCGAGACACTCCTTCACTTTATTGTCCACTGACCTACTTTCCTCACTTGTCTACTACTTTTTCAACCTCTCCCACTCACGACTTCACCTGTCTCTCTTACCCTCCCCACTCCATGCCACTCACTTCTCTCCTCCTCTTGTCCTCTCAGTCCTTTATTCATTTCACTCGCTGCCACATGGTTCGTCTCCTTCGTCCATAAATATAAGGTCATACCACCACCACCACCACCACCACCACCACCACCAACAACAACAACAACAACAACAACAACCACCCTACCTCCCCCCCCAACCACCACCACCAACAACAACAACAATAACCTCACTTCAGTATGTCAGTTTTCATGTATCATTTCACATCCTTACTCTCCCAGACCCAGTTGTTCGCAATCCCTCCCGCCTCTGCACATGACCTGGCTTGAGCTGACCTGAGCCCCAGTTTCTCCCACTTCACCCTCTAACCTCTCACTGGCCATGTATTTTAGTTTTTTCTTCCCGCTGACATCGCTCCCTCCTCCTCGTTGTGGCCCAGACTGTCCCCTGTACTTCCTTTATACATCTGTGACCTTTTCTGTCCCCTCCATCTTCTCTTGTTTCTCATACTTACCTCCTATTCACGGCTGCCGTTACCTTTATCCTCCTCCTTCTCCTTCATTCCTGTTCCTCTTCCCTTCTTACATGCACATTCCACATCTTCCTCAAAAATTCCTCTTCTTTCCCTCCTGCTTTTTCTGTCACTCCTCTTGGCTCCTTCCTCGCTTCGTCCCCACTTACCTCTATAATCCCCCCCCCCTCTTGCCGCCCGTGCCCCCCTAGGGCTATATTTATAAACTCTCCTGAGCTTAAGTTTTGTACAAGTTTGCTAGAATTTATCTTCACCCTTACAGCTACAAAGCAATTCACAGTCAAAAGGGATTATTTAACTGACGAAATACAAAAAAGCAAAATGGTCATTATTAATAGTTAGCTGTTATATAGACTAGTTTATTATGTCAGTTGGTTTGAATCCCTGACAGATAATTCCCCACGTAATTATCCATGATAATGGTTATTTGTCGTAGAGACTTGTTTTTCTTGTAAATTAGTTAGAAACCATTATTAATACTTCCCCACAAGACAATCTTGGATAAGAATTAACTGTTATAAAAACTTAGTTATCATGTAAATTGGCTAGATAGCTTTATGAATATTTGGCCCTGCCCTTGTGTGCCGCCTCCCCGTGTTCTCATATTCACCGCCGCCCCCGCCCCAGCCCCCTCACCGCGCCACCTCGTCTCCACCATCACCGCAGGCTCTGCCATGACGTCACAGGTGTAAACAAAGCCGCGGTGCATTGTGGGTGATGTGGCGACCAAGCCAGCATCCCGCCCTCGCGTTGCTAGCAATAGGAGTGAAATGGAACAGTGCCGTCGCACGCCTCACCCATCCATCTTCACATATTCGATTTAAAGCCAGCTGTGTGTTATTCCATCAGTCATTAAGCGACATAGCTAATTAGGTGAAGGAAATATCATCCGCAGTTTGCGTCAACTGAACAGCATCGTTCCTGTATAATCTATAAGTTTTTTCGTGGGTGCTAGTTGTTCTCTCACATCGCGAACATGCTCAAACTGAGCGTGAGTATGAAACAGTCCAGTGGGTGTGGGCGGGGCTTGCAGCGGTGTATGTCATGACAGGGGCACATTAGTGTGTGTCTGGACCATAATACATATAACTTCATGAGATGAGAAAGTCTACAAGTTGCTCACGAGGATGGACGGTGGCATCACCCCAGACCTTTACTTGAGGAGTCGATAGGTCAAGGTCACATTGACGAGATGTATTATTACAACTCAGGGTACATCTGCATCTCACATTCCCCTCATCGTTATCATCACCATTAATTTATTAATTACGTTTCTCGCTTTTTACAAAGTTTCTTAAGTTCTCACCTTTTTTGCAAGACCTAGGAGAAATTGCGTTTCTTGCGAAGGAAGAGGGAGAGGGATCAAGGGGGTGGAGATGGGACGGGATGGAGGGTAGTGGCTGTGTGAGGGAGGATGGAAGAGGGGATATGAAAGGAAGAGCAGGGATGATGGGAAAGAGAGAGATGTTTGGAGAGAAGAGAGAAACGTGAGAGGAAAAGGGAAGGGAGGGAGGGAGGGAGAAAAGGTTCGGGGGGAGGGGAGGGAGGAGCAATGCCAGCCAGCTTAAAGGGCAGCGTCTGTTAGGCTGGGATGCCAGCACTCCCAGTGGTGGCATATGTGGTTGTTGTTGGTGCTGATATTGGTTGTGGCTGTTTTTATTAGTAGTTGTTGATATAGTGGTGGTGATAGTTTTGGTTGTGGTGGTAGTAAAAGTTGTTGGTGTAGTGGTAGTTGTGATTGTTGGTGGTTGTAATAATAGTTGTTTGTTGGTAGTGGAAGTTGTTGCTGTTGTTTCTGGTGGTAGATGTGGTTGTTGTTGATGATGTTGCTAGCTGTGGTTGTTGCCAATTGTAGCAGTAGTAGTAGTAATAGCAGTTGATGGTGGTTGTGGTTGGTGGTGGTGATGATAGTTGTGATTTCTTAATGTTGGTTGTGGATGTTCTGTTTGTTGATGGTAAAAATGACTTAATGATGGTGGTAGTTGTTGTTGTTGTTGTTGTTGTTGTTGTTGGTAGTTGTGGTAACCAGTAATATGAATATGGTACTAACGGTTGGTGTTGGTTGTTCATTGTGGTAATGGCGGTGGTACTATAATTGTTATATAATCAGTACAGTAATGGAGGTATTTAATATATACATTTGCAGTAATTTTATGGTGGTAGTGGCTTGTATCCCTGTTGGATTTATTGATACAAATAATCTTTGATTACGAGCGAGCGAGCGAACAACGTTTACTCTCAGTTAAGTTTCGAAATGAGCGGGCCGGTCCGACCCTGCCCGACCCGCCCGTCACGGTAAGCTGAAGCTAAAAACTCCTATGTGAAAGAGAGTTGAAATTCTTTCTGCATGTGATACATTCATTCAGTAAATTTTTTCAGCCAAAAACTCACCCATAAAGGCGTAGGAGCCGCCGGGAATCACGAGTTCTCCAAGGGAGTGTTCCGCTTAATTGGTGAACGCCTCAATTATTAAAAAAAAAAAAAAATCCGTTCAACCACTGTGTTTTTAGGCATCATCTCTAGCAATGAAATATCGGAGATTTCGCCTCTAATTTTACATTAACGTTTTTGCTATGAAAACACCTTGTGTATGGCTTTAATCATCCTTTCATCGTTCAGCTACCATCATAAAGAAATAATATATCAGAGGGAAATTGTGACAACGTGGCGCTCGCTTGCTCGCTCGCACGTTACATGTTCACAAACTGCACTTTACCGGTTCAATAGTAGCTGCGGTAGTTTGTCATGTGCAAATTGTTTAGCCTATTGCAGGCTAGTAAGACGGAGTTTTGAAATGGGGGAGAGGACATACACAAGGATATGGGGATCGTATGTAAACCATTACACCTCGCTCCAGCTACTATCTCGGTTGTAACTCTGGTGATGACTTAGCAGAAGAGGTGGTGTTGATACTGGATATGAACACACACTACGTAGGGAGCACTTTCAGCACTACCACTGGCACAGAACATCATAAATGGAGAGAAAATTTGATATCTTGTAATGAATGTATTGCATGTGTCATAACCTTGTGCCGTCTCGCGCATTAAGCAGTACTTCTGTCCAATTACGAGTTTCTTTTTTTCCATCGACCTATTACCTTCTCCCATATCGTCCTCATCAGGAGTGGACGTAGGCTCCCCAATCCAGTTATTTAAGGTGATTGACCAGTGATTCTTCCTTGGACGATATTATGTAAGTAGTAAACTCCAGATACCCTCAGACTTCAACCCAAATGGGCCAGCTGTGGTTGAAGTGCCCTATCCCACAAAACGACCAGGCTCCCGTATGTTGGTTATGGGGTTACCACCGTAATAAATTGTTTCCTTGGTTGCATTGTTTCATTGGGTGCAGGAAATCATTAGACTTTTCAATTAATGTAGAGTCACATGATGTATGCCGTACATCATGAATGAATTGTGGACGTCCCACCTAGCACTACGTTTTATGCAAATCAATTGACAAGGCTATACAATGAAATGGTACCGCTTTGTTATTGTTGGTACGAGTGTGCAACCCGTAAGTCCATAGATGGGGTGAGGAGGAGTGGCACCCGTGGCACCTTTCATCCACATCGACCTCTGGGATTTGAGATGGTGCTGGCAACTGTCACTCACAGTTTGGTTGCTAGGTAATACACTTGTTATGAGACAGTAACATGGTTAATACAGTTTACATATAAATGCGGATAAAACAAAAATGATATCTAGGGCCAGTTGCGGTACTGTCAGAGCAGAGGGAGTGTGCCTATATGCAATTTGCTACGAGGGTGCGGGAAGTAACTTCATTTTGTGCAGTGTGTTTAGTAAATGGGTGCATAAGAGTTGTAGTAATAGAGGTAGACTGCGAAATATTACTTATCTGGTGTGTGCGATGTGTCGGGGATAGCATGTAGAGATTGTCAGGCGTGAAAGGATTGATCTTTTAAGAGAGTCTCGTGAGTGTGTGGAGGAGTTTTGTTGTTTGTGGGACATGTTATGTGCTGGAGGAGTTTTGTTGTTTGTGGGGCATGTTATGTGCTGGGGGTGGGACTGGAGCTGGCTTCGTGGCTAGGGTAAGGAGTGGTTGGAGGAAGTTTAGAGAGTTGTTGCCTCTCCTAACACTGAGAGGGCTCTCCCTCCGTGCTAAGGGATCCTTGCATGCGGATGTGTTAGGAGTGTAATGCTGTATGGCAGTGAGGCCTGGCCAGAAAAGGAAAGTATATTTGTAGGCTCAGACGTACAGAAATGACAATGTTTAGGTGGGTGTGTAGTGCGTCGTTGAATGCGAGGCCTGGGAGGGACTAGCACAGTGAATGAAGAGTTGAGAGGAAGGATGAGACTAAACTGTACTGGTGCTGTGATGAGAAGGGGTAGATTGAGATAGTTTGGGCATGTTGAGAGAATGAAAGACAACAGTTGGGTGCGGAGGATAAAAAGTGTGAACGTCGAGGGTAGGGTTGCGAGGGGCAGACCAAAGAAGACCTGGGACGAGGTCATGAATTGTGACATCAAAGGTAAGGGACTGAATAGGGACGCTGCTAGTGATCGAGTATCATGGAGAACCGCCATTAGGTGACTAAAGCCAACG
>JAGKTI010028872.1:0-12816 GCA_018397915.1 Birgus latro | reverse complement strand
GGACATCCACAGAAATAAGGGAGGACATGGAAGAAGTGCAGTGAATGTACGAGCCAATATCTTGAACGGTCTCTGTATCCATGGGAGACGAAACGTGGTGGGTGGACACTGACGAGATGACCCGAGGGTGCTGACAGGTGGACGAGAGAGAGGATGAGGTACTGGGAGAAGTGGAATGTAAGGGACGTTTGGAAGGTTGGACAGAAGATTCTGGGGGGAAGAGACCAGGAATGTGAGACAGGGAAGCACAAACATGTTGACAATTGTTTGCAGGACGAGAAGGTGACGTAGGAAAGGACTGGGTGGATACAGAGGTAGGAGGAGGCGAGGAACATAGGAGGGAGGGGGAAGAATCAGGAAGAGAAGCAAGAGTAGAGAATGAATTAGGGACAGAAGCCAAGACACTGGAGGAGCTGGAGACTGGTGACACCATGGAAGGAGGACAGGCTACGTGTGCGCAGGTAATGGTTGGATGGTTACCGAGGCTGCGAACTCTGTGAAGGGTCTCACGAAGGGAGAGGCCAATATTCCAGCAGATGCTAGACACTTCTGCCTCAAAGAGATTAATGGGACATTGCTGGTAGGTGGCAGAATGGCTACCCTGACAGTTAGGACAGCACCGTATGGTGGAAGTGCAGTCTGAGAAGTGTGACCAGCCAGTGCACAGCTGGTGCAGACTGCAGTTGATCGGCAGTATTTGGCAGGATGGCCAAAGCGCCAACAAGGTGTGGACTGGCGAGGAGATGGAATAAATTGGCAGTCCTGAAGAACAGTGTCCCCAGTGATGACTGTAGGGGGCAGATTGTGAGAGGCGAAGACAATTTTGATAATATTGGCTGGCTCCTGTCAGCGTCCACGAGGAGGAATGGTGTAACATTGCGCTGAGCATACTGGATGGTGATGCTCAAAAAGAATGAGGTCAATATCACCAGAGCATTCTGCAAAAGCTCTCTGGCCAAAGGACACTGATGATGGTAGACAGACAGTGCCAGTGGAGGAATTAAGCTGGATGTCTGGGGACACGGAGACAGGCTGTTCCGAACTGTTAACCAAAGATGCCACCTTTTTGGCTTGGGCAGCACTGTGGACTACAAAGAGGAGGGAGCCATTCAGACGGACTGACAAGGTGACATCCCTGCCTATTTGGAGAAGAAGAGAGAGGTGGAGTGAGAGGTCATCATCTGCATCAAGAATATTGAAAAATTTTGTCCATGTCTATAAACCAAATAAAGAGCTGAGGGAAGGAGTTGGCACACAGGAAGAAGAATGAGGTTGGGAGAGGGGGACAGAGGACACAGAGGGAACAGAGACAGGAGGTGAAGGAGGAGGGTAAGAGTGAAGTGTGACGATAAAGGAAATGACTGAAGCAGACAGAACAGGAGCTGGAGGAGTGGAAGACACAGAAGGCATGGAGGATAGGTTGGTTAAGGGAGCCGAACGTGTAGAAGGAGGGGAGGAAGTCGAAGCCACGGTCAAAAGGGAGTCCTGGGTCGTCACCATAGTCAAGCCAGAAGAATTAATGCTTTCAATATAATTGAAACAAGGCAGACTTCACCACCCCACCCCCTATCCATCATTGACCAGTGGGGCCACACTAGACCGCCCATCTTACCCCAGCCCCCCCCACCAAAGGAGCGTGTTGCCCACTAGAGGGAACTGCACCCTGCTCCATGGTGGACTCTACTCCCAGATAGAAGGGTGCAGGGAATACACGATACACCACGCATGGCAAACACGTGGGGTGGAAACATTCCCGCCCGAGATGACAAAAGGGGCGGGGACTGGTACCATCACCAGAAGGCCTCCGCTATCTGGTGATGATAAGAGAAAAAGAAGGAAGAAGCAACAGAATAAGAAAAAAGAGCCCCCCAAAATTAGCTGACACAGAGACAGGGACCCAGGGAGAGGGCAAAAGGCAGAGCAGAGTAAGAGACACTGCCATAGCACCCCCACGTCAAGACCCGATCAACGTCTCCGTAGCCCCCCCTCACGACAACAGCGAGCGAGGAAATGGGGCACCATTAATATGAGAATTGGAGCCTGGGGTGGGATATATTTGCCTGATATCCTACAAAGTTAGAACCAAACTGCTGCAACAGGTGGATTTTCAGGGGAGAGAGGAGAAAAAAAAGAAAAAGAAAAAAAAAAGGGGGGGGGGGGCTTTCTGAAAATAAGGTACTAATCTTATCATAGTGTTAGTGGACTGTTTAGTGACAACTGACAGAGTTTACTCACTTTCTAAAGCTTTCAAAATTTCCTACCAAAATGTCTCTCCCTCTCTCTCTCTTTTCTCCCCATCAACATCTTCCACAACGGAACAGTTAAGGCACAATGAAATGATACTTGAATAAAGTACTATTATGAGCCAACACTTCCCTGACAGCTGCTGCAATGTAGGGTCTGACAAGAAAAATTTGCACACAGGACAGATAGCAATCTAAAGTAAATAACATAACAGTATACGGAAGGATACTGTCTGACATTCAGGTAGGAATGAGAAATGTTTTTATACATAATGCTGCCAGGGTAGAGTACTAAAGTCAGCAAACTTTTTCTCATGATAGTGCAATCCTCTTTCTAATAGTACCTTGGAAAGAGAAAGTTTATAAGCTGAATCCCATTTCTTCAAAAAATTCCACCTAAAATGAACCCACACACAACACAGTCACATAACTCTCCTTCAAATATAAAAATGGCATCTATCTAAAGGAAAAATACTATACTAGTGTGTGCAAGCATTAAATTGGACACTGCTATGTACACTGTGTCAAAAATTCACCTACTATTCCACAGCATCTACTTCACCTTTAAGAGAAGCCTGTCATTTCTGCCCTCCACCCCCTCAATACATAATATAAAATAGCATCATCTGTGGGCATAGAAACAAACCAAGCCTCTCTCCATTTATGAATATTAGCCAGCAAAAGAAATTGAGAAACAGAAGAGGTGAAATAAATATGCAAACTTTTGCTCCCAGCTGTGCCTTCACAATCAACAGCTTCTACTCCTTCCAAATTATGTGTGTTAAAATGTGGCACTACTTTGCTTGGTGCTACTTTCATGTATTGTTTCATTTAACAATATCTGGGGTTAAGCTACTCAGTCCTGACAGTCACCCATTCACTATTCAGTAGTTAAATATCATAAGCAAATGAAGGCTTTTTAAATGTATATACTGCACTGTACTTCATTCTTTCTACTTATATATGTCTGGTAACTGTAAATTCTTATCTTTGGTAACTACCAGTAACTCGATTCATTCTTTAGTTTTAAATCTAAAGTTCAGTGACAATTTTATTTAATACCCTTTACAGTAAAGGTATTGGTATTTTTAACTAATGTCCAGTAAATACAGTAAGCTCACTAGTTTTGCACTTAATTGGTACCGCAACTGCGTCGCGAAACTAAAACTCGCGAAATTTGTGCGTATACTTTACATGTAATAAGTGGTAATTGGTTCCAGTGTTAGCCACCTCATTCCCCCTTAGCTACCCATTAATTGCATAATACCCCTACTATAAATTACATACAGTTAATCAGACATATAATATATTACTGAACAAAGAATTTACTAACACTGACACTTTGGCTGAACTGCTTGATGGGGCTTGAAGATGAATTCTGAGGCTGAGAGCAGTGGTTATTTACCTCCTGTTTGTGACGTCACAAACATGGTGGCTCAAAACAAATGACTGAAGAGATGCGGGGGCTCACGAAAATTGAGCGAAAATCACTAGACTCCCAGAAAAAAACATTCCCTTGCCATCGTGAAACAAAATTTTCCCAGAGTATATATCACCAAACTAGCAAAGGTACTGTACCTCCTTTCTGTCCTTCTACTTACAAATATCTAATGCCAATAAAGAAGAAAGAAGGAGCTTTTGATTATGAGTGCAAAACAAAATATCAAATTAAAGAGCTCAAATATGACAATTCTTTAACTCTCGACATAAAATGATGGGGTGAACAAACAAAAATGTTGTGCAGCGATGTTTGAATATACTGTAATTTCTGAGGAAAACTTACAGAAAATACAAAGCTCTAAATGCAGGGCTATACCTGAGCAGAAAAATATACAGTACAAAACAACACATACTTCTTTTAATTCTGAAAAGCTAAATTAAAAACGAAATTTTGGAATGGCTAAGACGCACACAGATATACAGTATATAACTGGGTTTTGCATGTACAGATATGTGAAAAAATCAGTTTCTTTGCAGAAATATTTGGTATGAGATCACATAACACTTGACTTTGCTGACCTTTGTATCACACCAGGCACACAAATACAGTACATCTCACCAGCCTGAGAAAAGTGGATCAAGTGAAGACATATTCTAAAATTACAGTACTGTACAAGTTTAGCTACTGTCATTTAAAATGTAACAGAACTATAATATTTATTTCCTACAAAAAACTGTACATATCAAAAGACGTTACTGTTGCTTGCTAACAAAACTCTTGAACAAAAATAATATTTTTTCATGGATTAGTACATTATATTTTCTGCACATAAGAGATAATAAAGAACAATGTCCATCAAGAGATGACATATTCTTTATTAATCTGGAATCCATAAAATCCAACATAGCCAAAATTCAAAAGTGTCAAGGATAAAAAAAACAAGTTTTACTATGACACTGCTTTCCTGTAAGTGATATTGCAATTACCATAATTAAAAACTGAAGCAGATGACCTCCAGAAACCATCCCTTCATATACACACAACAATATATCACTTACAAGTACACAAAGAATGCTGTGAAAGTATTTTCATATACAACGAACATCCTAATGTTCAGCCTCTTCATATAATAAATGCTACATCATTGTGTTCCTTCAAATTCTAGTTCAAGATTAAACTAATCATTCACAGTCCCTTATTCATGCATGAAAATATGCACACATGTCCACAAGCACACATGTATATGTGCACACATGCACATTCACAGTTACAAACACTTCCACACCTCCACTCCTACACCTTATTCATCACCACACACATTACAACCTCACTTCCACCCAACCAACACAATACAGCATTTAAGGCCCCCAATCTTTCCCTCCCGCCCACCCATTCAATCAACCACCCACACCCACACTCACACCCACAAAGTAGTATCTCACCAGTAACGTCTAATTGGTGCCAGAAAAACGGCGTTATTAATAAAAACATTATTTGCGTGACATTAAAACACATGTATAGTGGGTCTGTTGGTGCTGCCACCTCAGGACTTTTACCCATTATTCCCATTTGAAGCCCTCCTATCACAACTTTTTTAGCTAAATAATAAGACTAGTTGGTAGATCATCATAAGCAAAATAAAATTCACCTTAAAGTGCAATACTCTCTTTTGCCTTCTCTAAGTTTCTATTTATATACTGCACTGTAGACTCAAGACAGTTCAATTTCCTCACAATGTCAATATTCCATGCATCACTTAATGGCAGCTGATCATTTTCTCCACCCCCACCCCCAGTCCCCACAAGTACAGAAGAGGCCATTATTGACCACCAACTCTTGCAACCACTGGTTATAGAGGCGAAAATAACACGTCGTCTGTGGCACTTTAGAGCTGCAGATTGGGAGGTCCTCAGGCAGTACTACTTTGATTTTCCCTGGAATGATTATTGCTTCCATGGCCAGGAGCCATCTGCATGTGCCTTAAGCATTACGGAGGTTATTCTCTGGGGCATAGAAGCATACATTCCTTTCTCACCCTTTGTCTAATGCAAGAAAGCCTTGGTTTAATCACGTTTGTTCTAATGCTGTCCGCAACAAGAGAGGGCCTATAAAAGGTACAGGAGCCATCTTTCTTACGTTTCTGCCCGGAATCGTGCTACGTCTGTTCTTTGCTCTGGTAAAAATAATTTCTTCTGCACTAAATGTTCTCACCTCTCCAACTCGAATTCTTCCCGCTCCTTCTGGCATCTTGCCAAAAACGTTTCTAACAGCTTTACCTCATCATCCTTCCCTCCTCTTTTCTAGTCTGATGGCTCTGTAGCTATTTCTTCTACTGAAAAGCAGATCTCTTCACTCAGACTTTCTCCTCCAATTCCACCTTAGACGATTCCGGTGTTCCGGTGCTGTTCCTCCATCACTTCCCCCCCCCCGACTTCATCATGGCTGACATTAAAATTTCTTCAGCTGATGTATTTACTGCCATCAATGGCCTCAATACTAACAAGACATATGGACCTGATGGAGTCCCTCTTGATGTCCTCAAGAACCGTGCAACTGTCCTTACACCCTGCCTAGGTAAACTCTTTCGCCTTTGTCTGTCAACTTGTACCTTTCCTACCTGCTGGAAGTTTCCTCTCATTCAGCCAGTCCCAAAGAAGGGTGACCATTCCCAATCCTCTATCATCCAACTGCTTTAATATCCTATGTCTCAAAGGTTTTTGAGTTTATTCTTAACAGAAAAATTCTGAGGCGTCTATCCTATCACAACCTTCTTTCTAATCGTCAGTATGGGTTCCATCAGAGACGCTCCACTGGAGATCTTCTCACCACCTTTCAGACTCCTGGTCATCCTCCTTTCAGACTCCTGGTCATCCTTTGGCGAAAGCTTAGCCATTGCACTTGACATCTCAAAGGCTTTCGATCGAGTCTGGCGTAAATCTTTAATTTCCAAACTGCCCTCTTACGGTTTCTATCCGTCTATCTGTGCCTTCATCTCTAGCTTCCTTTCTGGTTGTTCTATAGCTGCTGTTGTAGACAGCCATCGCTCTTCTCCTAGATCTATCAACAGTGGAGTTCCTCAGGGCTCTGTTCTATCACCAACGCTCTTCCTTTTATTCGTCAATCACCTAAGCTGTACAACTAACCCTATCCACTCATACACTGATGATTCCACCCTTCACCTTTCCATTCGGTTTCTGCAACGTCAAACTCAGCTGTTACTTCCACAAACAAGGGATGAGGCTATGGCACACCTAATGTCTGACTTAGCTCGTATCTCTGACTGGGGTAAAAAATAATCTTGTTGTTTTTAATGCATCAAAGACTCAGTTCTTACACCTATCAACCAGACAAAACATTCCACAGGATTACCCACTAATGTTTAATAATGTCCAGCTCATTCCTGCATCGTCCTTGAACATGCTCGGGGTTTCATTCACTCGGGATTTATCTTGGAAAGAACATATTACATCTCTTGTGAAATCTGCTTCCATGAGATTGGGCATGCTAAGCCGACCCCAAACCTTCTTTACCCCTGCATAGTTGTTGACTTTATACACGGGTTTTATTCGCCCCTGTTTGGAATACAGCTCTCATGTGTGGGGTGGCTCCCCACATACAGCTCTTGTCAATAGGGTGGAGTCAAGACTTTTCATCTCATTAACTCTCCTCTTCTCACTGGCTCCCTTCAACCTCTGTCTCTTCGCCACACTGTTGCATCTTTATCTCTTTTCCATTGCTACTTCAATGGCCACTGTTCCTTTGAACTGTCTGCTTGCATCCCTCCACCTCTACAATGAGCACTTAGCGCCCGTCTAACAACAACCTCTCGTCCCTTCTCTGTCGAACTCTCTAATGCAAGAGTTAACCGTTACTCCCAGCCCTTCATTTATGCAACTGGTCAACTCTGGAACTGTCTTCCTGTCTGTATTTCCTACTTCCTATGATCTCCAGTCTTTCAAACGCAGTGTGTCCGGGCATCTCGAAAAGGACGGATCTTGAATTTGGTTCTCTTTTGTATTGCTTTTGCTTTTTTCTTGGAAGGAACAGTTTGCAGGCCCATGGTCTTTGGTTCGTACTTCCTTGCATTACACACACACCCACCCCTGAACTATAGACCAGTGTCCCTAACCAGCATGGTTGCAAAATTGTGCGAGAAGATTCTGAAAGATAGATGGATAAAATATCTGGAAGAGATGAATATTTTGACTGAAAGTCAATTTGGATTTAGAAGTGGAAGGTCATGTGTTTCCAACTTGTTGAGCTTTTACTCAAGAGCAATTGATGTGCTACAGGAGAGAGACGGTTGGGTGGATTGTGTATATTTAGATTTGGAGAAGGCCTTTGACAAGGTACCTAAGAGACTAATGTGGAAATTAGAGCATATAGAAGGACTGAAGGGTAACCTCCTGGAATGGATGAGAGACTTTTTGAGAGACAGACAAATGAGGACAGTAATAAAGGACAGGACATCTGGATGGAGAGAAGTAACAAGTGGGGTCCCACAGGGCTCGGTGTTGGCGCCATTAATGTTCCTGATTTACGTAAATGATATGGTAGATGGAGTGAACAGTTATGCAAGTCTGTTTGCTGATGATGCAAAGATCTTGAGGAAGGTAGAGGTTGAAGGGGACTGTAAAATGCTACAGGAGGAACTGGATAGGATTTGGAAAATGAAATTCAATGCAAAAAAATGTAAAATATTGGAAATGGGTAAAAGCACCAAGAGTCCATCACTGAATTATATGATGGGTAATGAACCAATCACAAAAGCGAGAGAAGAGAAAGATTTAGGAGTGCGGATCCAGGATAGTTTGTCACCTGAAAAACACATCAACAAGATAGTTAGAGAGACATATAAACTCTTGACCAACATAAGAGTGGCATTTCATTACATGAATGAAGAAATGATGAAAAAACTGATAGTGGCCATGATCCGCCCCAGGTCAGAATATGCAGCAGTAGTGTGGTCCCCACACAAAAAGAAAGATATAAACAAGATTGAGAGAATACAAAGAACAGCAACCAAGATGGTCCCCAGTCTGGCAGATCTGTCATATAGTGAGAGGCTAGAAAGGCTGGATTTGCCATCCTTAGAGGAAAGGAGAGGGAGGGGTGACATGATTGCAGTGTTCAGGACCATGATGGGAGTAGATAAAATTGATAGAGAAGATCTGTTTTTATGGGATAAGAGAGCAACAAGAGGACATGGTCTAAAACTGAAGAAGCCACACTGCTTGAAGGACATCAAGAAATATAGTTTTCCTTATAGAGGCACAGACCTGTGGAATAGACTGGACAAGGAGATCGTCCAGTCTAAAAACTTAAACGAGTTTAAAGCAAAATTTGACTTATTGACAAACAGAGACGGGACCCCAGAAGCGTAGCTCATTTCCTGTATATCACAATTAGGTAAATACAATTAGGTAAATACACACAAAGTGACACTGTACAATACGGCTGTACTCCACCGAACGCGGTAAACCTGTGACGCACATGAGACTGTATGAGCATATGAGCAAGTATGAACAAGAAGGAGAAACTATGTTATCAAGATGGCGGCCAACAAACGCTATCCAAGATACGCTTGGAAGTTTCCCGTGAAATAACCGTTATTCGAGTGAATCCAAATGTTATTATAGAAACTGGGTATCTATTCTAACTTACCGTTATTGCTGAAAAAATTTTTGTCGAAGTTATTGGCGAGATCCTACTGTACATACAAATTACAACCAAACTAACAACCTACACAACTCTACTCGTACACTTCCCTTACAAGTAACACTATACAAACCTAAGGCCCCAGATCACCAGCCACACAGCCTTTGAGAAAACCCCAAGCCTAGAGGCATTAACCCTAGCCACACTGCAGATCTCATATGAGGCATAATGAAGGTTTGAATGTGTCACACTGGAAGCCTCATATGAGATATAAAATCCATCAGTTATGAAACAATGACTAGGGAGAAGTAACCTTCCTTACAAAGAATTAGTACAGCAGAGGTTCACCCTTTCAGTACAGTGAAATTATCCACTTCAAGTCAAGTACATACTACTTAATTCATTTTTTCTACCTACTGACAATTTTGAACTGCCTGAGGGATAGAGTTTTAAAAACTGGAGGTGATAAATATAACCTTCACTAACTTCCTCATTACAATGGGACTCTTCCATGGACTGAAAAACATAACTATGACAGTAACGTGAATAAAATATTAATAAATTAAACATTACATCCTAGGGCTGAAAGGTATACTCTTTTTATTATGACACATTTTATACAGTAGTATATCCCTGCTAGCTTTAAGCAATATTACATACATCAATGACCTCTAATGTTACAAGGGTCACAAGTACCTCCCATTTACCACATCATTACAACAACTTGCCTATTTTTCCATCTATTCTCAGTATTGCCAGATAATTTTACCTAACAATGAAAAGAACTCTTTGCATTAAGAAATAACAACTTCAGTACACAAATTTTTTCATGTTTCCTCCAAACAATTTTATCTAACAAAATAATCATCTCTAGCACAAAATGGATGATAAACAATCTCTAAATTCCAACAATCACATCTGTACTCTAATTATTATGTATTCTTGTTATCTCCTAACAATTATATCCACCAAAGTAATGGCCTAATCAAGTTATGAACAATAACTTCCTTCCCCAATTATTTCTTGTTACCTCCGGACAATTTCAATTACCAAGGCAACAACCGTATGTACTCGGGGGCTCTGCAATGAAACACTCATACTTTGTTGACAGCATACATATCCTTGATGACATATGCTTGTACTTTGCAGTAAGTCATCATTATTATGTTAGTGAAGTGTTCCTACAATTAATATTTTTTACTGTAAATGGGGAAAACTGGCAAATCTGCTTTATACACAGCAGTGGCATTTTACCAGGCAGTTTTCTAGAAATTTTTTAATGCTTAATGGAATAAATGAATGGAAAATAAGAGGGGGAGAGCATAACAGCATAACGATGACTTCCTGTACTATCCCTGACACCATGGCTCATGCCCTAAAGGTGCGCACAACCCTGACAACATACTGGCGACATACAGGACACTCAGACATCTGCTTGCCGCATGAGGTACAAGCCACCATGTGACCACACTCCAGGAGCACACAGTCAATAGCACTGTCCATGCAGATCTTGCACACCAGCTCCTCAGGCAGGCTCTCCATCTCTGGTGGGGTAGGGTGGCTTAAGTGAGTTGCATGTGAATTATAAGCATCTCTTAAGGAAATACAGTACAATACAGTATATACATTCTTGTACACAGTAAATTGGGCAGCAAGAGGCATCATGTCCTGCAAAATAAATGTACTATGGAAATACAAAACATTCTTGTTTACAGTAATGTGAACCAGGAGAGGGAACACATCCTGGAAAATAAATGTACAGTAAGACCTCACTATAATGGACTAATTGGGGTCCAAACCATTCCGAAAAATGTGAAATTCCGATAAAAGTGACATCCGGACTTCCCCCTGCTAATCTGGACTTTTTCCGATATATCAGACATTAGTCCGGATCACATGAATGGTTTTTAACCTGTTTTGACTACAATTCTCATTCTGTACTATGTTATAACATCACTACATTAATCAAATGGAATATATTTAATAATACTGTACTGTACACTAATAAACATGTCTTTTACATACCTTATTGTGGTGAACATAGCTGAAGTGGTCAGACAGTCCGGACTGCTGCTGGCTTTATCGGACTTTTTCCGACATATAGGAAATTAGTCTGGTAGCTCCTCGAGTCCGATAAAAGCAAATTCCGGTCTATTGAAGTCCGTTATATCGAAGTTTTACTGTACCAAAAATCATTTTACAGTGTATCTATCCATCCATCCATCATCCAATCCCATGTAGCTCGATGAGAAGCACAGGAATCCGGGGATAGGCAGGTTGGTCCTGATAGTTAAGATGAAATTGACCAGCCTCACTCATCCCTGAGTGGCATTCTATCTCTATCTGTTGTAAGAAGCCTTAATTGCGTACAGAGTGGCCACAAACAAATTGCCTCCGAGTCACTCTGTCCCCCACCATTTCACTGCCCTGCTCCCAGCTTACATCCCCCTCTCTCATATACCTCTCCACTCCATCCCTCCATCTCATCCTCGGCATCCCCCTTCCTGTTCCCCCCTCCACCTCACTCACATACTGTACACTCTCCACGTCAGTCTCTCACTTTTCATCCTATCCACATGCCCAAACCACCTTAATGTGTTTCTCCTAATGCTTCCTATCACATCCACATCCACACCACAACGCTCCTTCACTTCCTCATTTGTCAGTCTGTCTCTCCATGTGACTCCACATGCTCCAGAGTGTGTGTGTGATTAAGAATGGGATAGTGATTGTTTGTAGCTAAAGTGGACAAGGATGGTGTAAGTACAGCACAACAGTCAGGTGCTATGTATAATCCTGATGCTAAGGTATGAGATGGTGGTGTATCTTAAGAGCTCTTTACTGTGAAGTAAAAGAACTGTGAATGTCTGATGTCCTGATGATGTATAGGTTTATCTGAAGCCAATATGAAGTTGCAGTGATGATAAGTCATGATTCCTTATGACAGTCATTTCACAAGGGACTGTTTCAGTACGCTGAAGTGTGAAAATGTACGCAGGACAAAGATGAAAGGCATGTAAGGATGTATGACACTTTTGTTCAATCGTTGATTCACTGGCAAAAGTGTCCTGTCTTTTGGAGACCATGAAGAGTTCGATATTGGTGATGATGTTAATGATGACCATGGTGTCATTATTCATTTCGTTTTTGTTTTGGTTAGAGTTTGAAGGCTCCAACATGCTTGCATGCGTCAGCCTTGGTCACCTAATGGTGGCTCTCCATGCTGCTCGATCTTTGGCAGCATCCCTGTTCAGTTCGTTAACCCTTAGGTCACACTTAATGACCTCGTCCCATGTCTTTCTCAGTCTATCCCTCCACCAATATTAACACTTCTCACCTTTTGCACGCAGTTATCATCCCCCATCCTCTCCACATGTCCAAACCACCTCAGCCTACCTCTCCTCATCACAACACCAATACACTCCACTCCCATCCCACCTCGCAACTCTTCCATCGTAAACCCAGCCCCCCCAG